>VDFB02001334.1:0-45228 GCA_007258455.2 Sequoia sempervirens
CATGCAAATCAACTAAGGTCGGCCACAAAATAGTGAAGACTAAAAATAACATCCTCAAACATGAACCACTTCAATTAATTACTCCTCAAAGATCCACAACACGCTTCAACACCTTGTTGGCCAAGAACATGAAAAACATGCACACAAGAGAAAATCTTGAATCATGAGCACAACGATCAATGCGGACGTGCAACATAGATAGAGCACGAACTAGAAACATCCACAAGCATCATGAAGCATCAAAGAAGCATTTGTAACAACTGAACTTATTGGAATCACATGATCTTCATTCAGGAACACAAACTAAAGTAACAAAAAAATTGCCAAAATACAAATCTTCATAACTCAATCAAATCTTCATGCGGATCTTTGAAACTTGGCATGGATAAACTAGATATACTCAGAAAGAAACCCTTTAGTCCTCAACCTCTAAACAACAACATATTTATCACACCAACAAAAAGAACTTCACTTCACTACTGACAACCTGTAGCACTTCTTATTACAATTTTCTCAATATCCTTGACATATACAACTTCTAATGCAACAATGCTAATAGTGTTGACATCAATGACAACCACATATCAGCAACACAACACAACATCCAAAAATCCTCAACAGTTATCACTCCTTGATCAATGAGGTCTTGTATGAGGTTCTTGATTTTTATACAGTTTGATGCTTCATGAACTTTTGTTCTATGGTATTCACAATAAACATTGTCATCATTCCATGAGAATTTTATTTGAGGTTCATAATCACCTAGTGAATTTCAAAGAATGATAAGATTGGAATGGACTAGATTGCTTAACACCAACTTGATTGGCTCCCGTAAAGGAGTGTATTCATTTAAATGGTGGTGTTGTTGGATTGTAAGGCTTGTTGTTGTTGAGGTGATTGTTAATATTGTGTTAGAGGTGGTTGGAGTTGGTATGCAATGTTTTGATGTATGCTAGGGTCATTTGTGTGCATGTTTTGTGAAGGTGGTTTTGTGAATGGATCCATCCCATAGTTCACCATGTTTGGATTTGATATGTTTGTGTTTGGTATGTTCATGATTAAGATGTATTGACTTGGTGGGATGATATTGTGTTGGGGAAACTCATGCTTTGATTGTTTGGTTTATAGACTTGTAAGTTTTGACATTGATTAAAATCTATCATGTGACAAGGCATTCCAAAGTTTTGACTAAGGATACCCATAGTTGCTATGTCATTGAAGCTAGTAGGATATGATGACCTCGTGTACATGGAATATATGGAACTGAATTTGGATATTGGATTGACATTGAAATGTTTTTGTTGATTTCAAGATTGAATTTGAAAAGACTTCTAAGTGATCTAGGATCAATACTTGGATGATGAGTTGTTTGGATGAATGGGTGATGTGAATCCTTCAATTTTGACAAATTTTAGACTAGATCTTTTGTTTAGGTATGTCTGAGGATGATGATGAGATTACAAACCTTGGAATTAGACTCATGACTCCAAATTAAGTTTTCCCATAATCATGTTTACTAACTTGACCAAATACTTGAAATGAGGTTGTTCTCAAGCATAAAGCCAAACTAGGTGATAGGATGAAGATCTAAGTCCAAATGATTTATGTCAAAATGTTAGGTTGTTGTATGGAATTAAATGTTTTGATGGTGAAGTTTATGGTTTGATGTTTGTATGAGTTGATCCTAATTACAACCTAGAAAGTTTTTTAACAAGTTCAAAGTGATAGTAGACAAGGATATTTTTGTTGCTATTTTGATTGATACAAGTGAATAGAACTATGTTTTGCATTAATATTAGATGGTGTAATACTTGTTGGTCAAAATGCAGATTTTATAAATGTTTTTGAAGTTCTTTATTTTGAATTTTAGACAAAGGTTTCATTTTGTTTTGTATAGGCATCAAACTATTCACTACAAAGGCATTGTGGTATTTGTAAAGGCACTAATGTTTGACAGAAGTGTCAGACTGTCAAAACAAAGGCGTCACTCTACAAATTTTTGTTTTCCCTGACAAACATGTTGAGATGTGTAAAGGCATTGATAGGGAAACAAAGGTGTCATTTTAATAAAACAAAAGCATCAGTTTGCACAAAGGCGTCACACTTTTTAGGCAAAGGTGTCAGTCTATCAGAGGATTTTTGATGTGCAATTTAATTTAGGTGTTTGAAATTTTTGATGTTGATAAAACATAGTAAACATGTAAATTGACTCAATTGATGTTTTGGATTATTTTCATGTGTTCTTCTTCCACAAGACCACACTAATTGGTATCACAATGGTATCCACAATAAAAACATTCCATAGAACACAATCCTAGTTGTAGTGGTTGATCGGGTTTATCTTCTTATATCAGGCCCACTGATAAAATACATTCCCTTAAATGAAAAAATAGAGTATGCCAAATACATGAAAACCTCTTACCTTGGAAGGAAAATTTCCTTGAAAGGGATTAATGTCGCCTTAAAAAGTGTCGGTACATAGCGAGTAACTTCATGGAATGATGCTATCCCATTGCACCTCCATAAGTCAACAGTCTACAAATGGACTTTAGGCTTCTAGATACAAGGCTCGTAGTGGAGGTACTCCATAAACACCAACACATACACAAATGTGATATTGAAATATCATATCCTTGTGTCTGGAATCACACGGGACCACATAAGAATTCTTGGCATGTACATGCTTGGATTGAGCTACAACTTTTGTTCTCACCCCTTCATATAGCCCACCGGAAAAAACATGCTTGAGGTCAAACCCTAAGGTGATGAAATCCCTAGGTAGGCCTCCTAACAATAAAGGAATGATTAGTGTTGTTATTTCTCATCACCCAAGATTGTACATAGCACAATGGGAGTGGATACATAGACAACCCATTTGGTGTTTAAAAAGAAAAAAATGCAAACTAGAGGTATTTCTCATCACCCAAGTTCACACGAAGCACAAGGGGAGATGATATGTACTCTTTCTTACCAAGCATGAAAGAGAAAGCACACATGTTAATTTTAGGTACACAAAAGATTGAAATGTGTGGTTCATTTTTAAACACCAAATTGAAAGCATGCAAGTTGTTTTGTTCAATTTTATTGCATCTAATGAAATGTTCAAGTTGTGTTGTTTGATTTTAGTGCACAAAGGGAAAATGAGTTCATTTTGTACAACAAATAAAATGTGAGGATTGTGTTGTTCACTTTTAGAGCACTGAATTGAAATGTGAATTCATTTTAGGTGCACCAAATCAAATGTGAGGATTGTGTTGTTCAATTTTAGAGCACTAAATTTAAATTTAAATTCATTCTAAAACACTAAATTTCAAATGTGATTCCTAGATTAACCCTACAAAACAAACATTAGTGTCCTTTCTCCCAAATGCCACATGTTACAAACTGATTAGATGAAATTAGGAAATAGAGAAACCCAAGGCATCACTCTATTGTGAAAAAATGCCACACTGTTAAACAAAGGCGTTGCACTATTTCTACAAGCAAAAAAATCAAGTCAAAACAAAAGCGTCACGATTTTGCAAAAACATCGCAATACAAAAGCATCACGATTTTGCAAAAGTGTCACAATTTGAAAAAGTGTCACGATTTGCAAAAGCGTCACAATTTGCAAAAGTGTCGTGATTCTACAAAAGCATCACGATTTACAAAAGCATCACAATTTACAAAAGCATCACAATTTTGCAAAGGAACTAATGTTTAAAAAAATGGTTAGAACAGGGATGTGGGTCCCACTGGGCGTGCTAAAATGTAAGTATAATGAATTCAATCTATCAAAGACAATGAAATTAAGCAAACTAAACAATAAATTGATCAATTAAAGGAAATACTCTAATGAAATTAGTCTAACAACACTAAGAAAGATTCAATTAACATCAAATGAACCTAATTAATGGTGCAAACCTGGAATCCCATTGTGGATTGAGTACAAATTGGAGTGGTATGGGATGTGGATTGCTCAATTTTCCTAATCCATGTTGATGCAAAAGCTTGGGTTGATGGATTGAATGGAAATGATTCACAAATGATCTCAAATGCTCAAAGGTGAGTGATAAATTTGGTAAAGTTTGCGTAAGGATTGTGAATTGAATTTCATGTAAGATGTGAGGTATTTATAGATTTTTGGAATGGATCAATGGTGAGGATTCAAAATGATAATCAGTGGAGGAAATTGAATTTGAGGATATGAGTTTGGATCAAGAATTGATTCAATGGTCAACAATTCTTGAAGGCATGAATCAAAGATTTTAATCAAGGATCCATAATCCATGAAAGATCAACAAATCCCTTAATTTTAGGAAAGATGTTGGAGATATTATTCATGTGGAGGGAAAATTTTGAATTTGAAAAGGGAATATTCCATGAGAATATTCTTTATGCAAGTTGGAGGATTGGAGGAATTATTAGCTAATTAAACAATTTAGGAAAATCATTTAACTATGCAAGTTGGAAGAATTAGGATCTTTAATTAAACAATTATGAATTATTTAATCAAAGGGAGATAATTACATTTAATCAAATAATTTGACTTTATTTAATCAAAAGGGAAGAAATTAATACGAAGGTGGTTAATTAATCAAATAAAGCTAATTATTTAATTAATAAGAGAAATGGGTAAATCTAACTAAATAATTGGACATTATTTAATTAAATAGGTGAAATATGTGAATTAAGAGAGAAACAATGTTAATAAGCGAAATCAATGTGTGTGATATACTCAGGAAGTTTTTAGGTGTCTATAGGATTAAATCTAAAATTGAGAAAAAAATTTAAGGATGGAACATGCAATACCTATCTCTAGCGGGTAGGATACAAGTTTGTCAAAAGATCCTTTCCCCTTACAGTATTTATTTCACCTCTGTGTGGTTTTTTAGCAGTTAATAGGTTAATGAGATTCAAAAAAATAAGGAACTTCCTTTGGTATGATGGTAAAGGCAAAAGGAAAAAACATTAAATAAAGTGGGAATGGTGTTGTCTTGATAAAGTGCATGGGGGGATAGGCCTGAAATATCTAAGACTACATGGTATTGTGTTGGCTAAAAAATGGATAATTGTTAGGAAAATGTGTCTCAACCTTGCAATTACATAAGGTACTATTGATACATAAAGTATTATGATGTATTTTGAGATTTTGATAGTGGTCATGTTGTCTCTGAATCTCTGGTTGGTGATACTCCTGTGAGAAGATTGATCTACAAGTATATTGTAATCTTTGTGATTTTTGAATAATATGTTGGGAAACTTTTGGAGTGTGGGGTTTTTCTCATGAAAGGGTTTTCCCCACGTAAATCAGTGTGTTGTGGTATGCATGATAATGTTTATATATGTTTAAGTTTCTATAACTATTAAAGATTTGTAAAGTTTTACATTATCCTCCTCTCAAGATTAGTGTAGGAAGTTGTTTTGCTACCTTAGCTTCCTTACAAGTGGTATCAGAGCCTGATCACCTTTGGTTTTAGTTGTGGGTTGTTGGTTTTTTGAACTAATCTAGATTTGAGTGGGAGCTTGTGCAAAAGATACTTTGTGATCTTGTTGCAATAATTTTTAGATGGCAACTTCATCAGTAAGAATAGAGGTGGATAAATTTTCTAGAAATAATTTTGAAATGTGGAAGCTAAAGATGGAAGATCTGTTGATTGATCGAGATCTATGGGATTTTGTTGATGAGAAGGTTTTAAGGCTTGCATATCCTACTTTGGCAAATCAATATGATGTTATGGACCATAAAGCCAAGGTTCTCATCAAATTATGCTTGGCAGGCTCTATCTTAATCAATTTCCATGAAGAGACCTTTGCATAGAAACTATGGAAGAAGCTTAGTGAGATGTATCAAGTCAAATCTTTAGTGAACAATATTTTCTTGAGGAAAAAAATTTATTCCTTGAGAATGGAAGAGGGTGGATGAATTGTAGACCACCTAGAAGCATTCAATATGTTGTTGGCTCAATTGGCATTAGTTGGTGTGGATGAGGAGGAGAAATGTCAGATCTTGCTTTGTTCTTTTTTGATTCATGGGATTATCTTGTTATGGCTATTGAGACTACTTATGTTATATTGAAGACTAAAGATGTGGTGGGTTCTTTGCTTTCTGAAGACATGAGGAGGAAGGTATCCATTAGTGCCAAGGAGGCCCTAAATGCTCATGGAAGACCTAAGGAAAAAGGAAAGAAGAATGAGAAGCGTGATAAATCCAAGTCTGAGGGGAAATCCAAATCTCTTGGAAAGTCCAAAGTTAATTGTTGGAACTTTGGTAAGCCTGGACGTATTTGTAAGGACTGCAAATAAGAAAAGAAGAAGAAAAAGAAGAAATTTGATTTGGATTCTGAGTTTGAGAAGGAAGATGGTGATGCATTCATTGCAACTTTAACAACTCATGTAGGTAATGATGCATGGTTAATTGACTTAGGTACATATTTCCATATGACCTTTAATAGAGATTGGTTTTTTGAATATGAAGAATTTGATGGAGGTAAGGTGTACTTGGGTGATGATTCTTATTTAAATATTGTTGGTCGTGGTAAAGTTAAAATCAAGTTTCCTTATGGTAGAATAAAAAGAATTAATGGTGTGTTGCACATCCTTGGATTAGCATGAAATTTGTTATCTGTGAGAAAACAAATAGATGCAGGTGTGCAGGTAGTATTTTTTTACGCAAGATGCAAGATGGTTAGAGGTTATGGTGATTGCAATAGGTGTAAAATATGGCACTTTGTATAAGCTTGATGTATGCACCATTGAGTGCAATAGTACTTATGTGAAAATCAAGTTTGTGGAAGAGGTGAGGGTTTCACCTTCAGTAGATGGTCATGGCTTTTGGGTACCTAAGGGTGCTCTTTCTTTTGAATCAAAGTTACCTACATAGAAAACTATGTTATGGCACCAGAGACTTGGCCACATTGGAGAAAAGGGTCTAAGGACCTTGAAAAATAAAAACCTTGTTGAAGGGTTGTTTGATTGTAATCTTGAATTTGATTTATGTGAGCATTGCATTTATGCAAAACAAAACCACATTTTCTTATCCTTGAATTCAATTGTGCTTAATTTGTGGGATAACCCCTATGAAACTTGTTTGTTTTGTAGCCTATGAACTCTAAGCATGTAAAACAAGGAAAAACATACTTGCCCTTGTGCGTGGTCCCCTAGCCTTGAAACATCATTTTGAGCGTTAACCTCTTCCAATTTTTCAAAATTTGCAAAATAAAGAAAGATGCAAAATTTCAATTTTCAATGTTAGTGTTTTTCTCGCTTGTGCAAGAGGGCTGAATTTCAGCGCCCCTGCATATTTTTCACCAAGTTTTAAAAAATTGCATGAGTGTCATTTTTCGCTGCCTCTACAATTTGGAGTCCACACGAGTTGTAATTAATGCAATTTTTAATTGCAATTTGAGGGTGTTTAAATTGTTTTGGTTTGTTTTATTTTTCATTTAAATTGTTTGTCCACCCTTCATTATTATCTGTGAGTTTGTTGAAGATTTTGTGTTTGTTTGTCTATAAATTTGATTGGATTTCCTGTCAATTTCTTTAGGGTTTTCATTGGCTTCTTTCTTTTCGGGTATGTTCTTTCATTTTTTTTCTGTGTTTGTTTTTAATGTCTAGGGTTTGTATTTATTTCTATTTTTTCCATTGTAATTGAAATTGTTTTGTTTTCCTAGGATTTGAGGAATTTAATGTTTGAATTATCAAATCTTTCATTTGTTTATTGTCGTTGTCTCAGACCTTAGTTGAATACCCAAACTTCATGTCATTTGGGAGTTTACATTGCCATGAGATATAATTGTTACTTATGATTTAGGGTTTTAAACCTCATGTTGTGTGTTCATTTCTTGCTCTATGAGGGTTGGGGTTCAAATCCCGACCAATGTAAGTCAAGTGATAAATTACCAATAGTGAAACCAACTTCCCATACCCGCCAGCAATGAAACCAAACCCTCGATATTCATATGCATATCTGAAGGTTTTCCCCGCCTATGCATATTGAATGTTACCGCTTGCTTGCAATAATGGTAAAAAATTTCGTTTATGTGTTTAGGTTTATTGCAAGGACATTTTAATGTCGGTGTTTTTCACTAATGATACAAAAGTGCTCTATTTATGAAAGCTTATTCAAATAAAATTATCGCCATGACATACATTTAACCATGTTAAGTGCATAAGTGAGGTTTTTCCTCGATGTTGCATAAACTTCCCTTCTATAAGTGGTAATTTTTGTCACTATTTCATAAGCCTTATCTTTTGATGAAGTGAAACATCGGTGAATTTTAGCACATTTGCACTTAGGCTTAAGCCTAACATGCAAGAGAAAAGAATTTTAGCAATCCAACACTTGTTGATATTACCCCATGCAAGGTCGGTGAATTTTTTTGACCTTACACAAATTCATGTCTTTCCCATGTAGGGTTGGAAAATTTTGTCGACCTGCAATTTTTGGATTTACCAATTTGTAAAAGAATTTAATTTTAGCGCATTTGAACAAAACACAAAAACACCATGTAGAGGTGTCCAAATTCAACACCCTTACACCCAAAATTGTAATTTTTTGCTAACACTCAATTCCACTTGCCAATTCACTTGCATTTGCTCCATTTTTCACCACCATCATGCCTAAGCCCTCCAAGCTCATGCAATTGCTCATAATTTTCCCACTACTGCATTTTTGGCCCCGCAAGTTTTTCTAACACTGGAAAATACTAAACTTTGTAATGTAGCTACTTGTGCATGCATTTTAGACTTTCACATTTGCTTTCCCGAAAGGATGCAATTTTTTCTAGTTGCTCCTCAAATGTCAGATCCTTCTCCAAGTAAAGCCAAATCCATGAAGCACAAATACCAATGAGTCTTCCCGATGACTTCAGTGTCCTCAAACATTGATGAGATAAAGGATACTAAAATCGGACATGTTGATATGTCTAAATTTGTGGAAACGACTCGGAAGCAACCACTGGATGATGGTATGTTCAAATGGTAGCATCCTTCCTTGTAGCTACACATAATCCTAATTTTTTTCTCCAAGTTGCGGCACACTACAATAAGGATGACCAAAGTGTTAGGGATGCAAATGGAAATGTGGTCACGAGACTAGATCCAGAATTATTTGACAAAGCTTTCTTGTATCCTAGTAAATTGAAAATTATGCAGATATCACTATGGAATATTCACAAGAAGAATATGAGAGAGATACAGACACTTGTAAGAAAGTGATTAATAGTAAGTGGTTGAAAAACCCAAAGCCAATTGTTTCAAGGTGGCCTAAAAGCTTTCCACGCAGTGACTTCATTGAAGAAGTGAATAATTTGATCACTCTTCTCAGTAGAGTGAAAGGGTTTCCTACCTCATCCACCTTTCAATATTGGATGTATGTATACATCAAGATCATATGGAGGGGAAAGAAACAAATATTTTGGGGTCAATAGATCAATGACATAATTCACGATCAATTGATAAAGGTACACACTTCACTAAAGTTCTATATGACATCATATTTGGTGTATGTTGTTGCTATAATGAGGAATTATCCAAGGTTTACATCAGATGGATATAGAAGAGTAACTCTAATATATAATTACTATCCCTAGATAACTCTTGATAGAAGTATTCATCACTTATGAAGAGTTAATGATTCTTTCTTTGCTCCTTTCCTATGCATGTTTGATCTTGAACTTGAAAAGAAAAGAGTTTTTGATGAAGCATTGGCGGTGGTCAACAAATATGGTTGTTTGTATTTATAGTTTCCTACATTCACCTACTTAAGAGTTGGTTGCTTCACGGGGTATCCCTACATGATCCCAAGGTATCCCAGTGATAAGATTGTTCTATTGGAGCTTTGTAGGAAGATTATGGTAGTTCACAAAAAGCAGACGGAGTCTCACAAACCAAGCTTTGATTTTACCCTCATAATTGGCAGGTATTCTATCTTGACATCCCCAAAAGCTAAAGCTATAGAATTTGGGATACAGTGGGTCACCATGAAGACACACAAAAAGAGGCTCAATTTTTATTACTAGGGGATGAAAGATAAAATTGAGAAGGTCTACACTCATGTACATAGGATTGAAGATGTGTGGGAAGATTATAGAATGGAGGAGGAGATAAGAAAGCTAGATTACTTTCGGTTGACCCTAGAGAAAATTAGAAATCTTGATCTGGATGATATTCTAGAGGATATGGAAGATGATGAGGACATCTTAAATCTGACCTATGTGAGGAACAGTATTGCAGGAACTCCTCTACCAAAAATTCAATGGTCCAAGAAGGAGACAACATCAATAAGAGAAATATTTAAACTTATCCTAGCTAACACAAATGTATGGCTAGAAGAAAAAGGGATAAGGTTGAAACCTTTTAGCACTAGATCAAAAGGGAAGGAACCCGAAGGACAAGCAGGTAGGACATTTGAGATAAGGAAGAAGAATAATGGAGATGTTCCTAGCTCAAGTAGAACCTCAAAATCCAAGATTACATTCATTGTAAAAGGGGGTAAAAGTCAAACAACTAAAGGGCCATCTACAAGTACAAAAGATGAATCAATTTGAGAAGAAGAGGAACAACATTAGGAAGAACATGTATCTCCTCATGAGAATTCCCCAAGCGATCCACCTATTACTTCTTCTCCCACAATTACTACTATGTCTACCCCCATTCCTCCCACTGTTTCAGTTGGATAGTCTTTACCAGTCACTGTTGCATTCATTCCTATTGTTACAATTACTCCTACCATGTCTATCCAGTCAATTCTTTCATCTCTATCTTCGGGGTCAATTTTTGAAAGTCCTAAACATAGTTTGGAAAATTTTTTGGATTCTCCTACTTCTTTTCCAAGTTTTTCATCACCTTCTTTTTACATAACCTCCCAATTTGATTTAGAAAAATTTATGACTGAATCTGCTCAAGTTACAAGTGTGGAAATTTCTGGTGCAATTTTGACTAATACTTCACCAATTATAACAATGACTTTCGTGAGTGCAGCTACATCAATGCAAGCTATGACTGTTGGTCTAGAAGGAAGTTCTTCTCCACTTCCCTCTTGGTTTTTATCCTAGACGCCAAAAAGGAAGAACCAAGTCATCTCTCTAAATGACTTTGAATTTGCACAATTAGCACTCGTAAAGACAAAAATCCAAGAAGAAGGCAAAGACTCTTTCTAGGTTACTGGTGGATAAATCAGGATATAGGTGTGCAGAGGTAGCACAATCTCCTCCAGATAAGTCTATTGAGGAAGTGGATATTTTTGAATATTCCATTACAAGGGCTGAGTTAGGAAAGGTAACTCATGAAAGTTCCAAGGTAGATGTACAGTCTACTTTGAATTCTCTCATTGAGAAATTTGATGAAGTAAATAAGGTTATGGATCAATACAAGGCTAAAACAGAGCAGTTAACTTCAATGCTCCAGAAGATTACCCAATCTTTGAAGTCAATAGAGCCAATATCCATTAGTATTGAAGATCTAATTATTCAGATGGTTGGAAAGGTAGAGAAGTTGGCGAGTTTATGGATAAAATGTTAGCATAGGGAATGCAACTTCTAAGATCTTTTATAGAAAGAATGGGAACTATGGAAAGCATAAGATCATATTTGGATAAAAATTCTTATACATTTTCCCAGGAGTAGCAAGAAATAGAGAACAGTTTAGAAGCTTGGATCAAGATGAAGAAACTCAAGCTTGATGCATTGGTGGAAATTGGGATAATTCCCAATAGAGAGATATTTGTTGAGGTAAAGGAAAAAATGATACACAAGATCAATATCATCAAAGAATTGATCAAAAACTTGTAGGATGCTCGTGAAGTTAGTGAGGATAATGATTTGCATCTTGTCCGCAAAATTGAGGAGTTTCCTTGCAATTTACATGATGATAATCAAAAAGTCCTTTCCTTTGATGAAGTTGTTTAGGAATTCACATCCCTGATCCAAAAGGAATTTGAAGATAAATCCTTCTCAATGGCTTCGATGGACAGATTAATGGATATTCAATTTACCCTAGATAACCTCAAGGTGTGTTTAGAAAGGCACGAGAAAGCTTGCAATATTGTGAAGGATTCAATCACAAGAGTCCTGGCTATCTGCAAGCATACTTTAGGTTCTAATAATGAAGAGGTTCAAGTAGTCATGAAGAAGTTAAGGATTTCTTGGAGAAAGATGGCAAAGAAAGTTGAACATGCCTTTTTTTTCCCTTAGTTTACTTTTTAGTATTTTTATGTAATTAGTTTTCGACATTTTACATGTCTTTTTCTGAAATGTGTTTACATGTAAAAATAGAGAAGTCCTAAATCAAATCAAACTTTCTTGTTGGATAAGTCAAATAATTTATTGCTTTCCTAGATTAGCTCTCAACTCTCTTATATATATAGGAGGGAGTTTCTTTTGTAATGGACCTTTGATCTTTTGAAGCAAAACATTGCCCATTTTGAGAAGCATACTTGAATCTTTGTGTTGAATGTGCATATTGAAATTAATCAATACAATAAGCAAATTTGCCTCCAACCTTTGTTTTGGAGCACATTTGTTGTGTGTAAGATTGTTCTTATGTATTTATTTTCACATTATCTTGAAATTGGTTTATAAAGTGGCATAATATTTCATTTTTGAAGGGAATTCATATTTGATACTGATAGACTTTGAGCTACAATATTGTGTTTGGAGATTTATGTTATTGTGTATGAATTTGGTTGATTACTCAAAGTCTTTGAGCTATGATTATTGGCTACATTCTTGCGGATCTTTTGGTGTTGTTCATTGATAGTGTTTGAGCTACAACTTTCTACACTTGTTACTGTTTAAATCATCGTGGAAAGTTACATAAGTCTTTGTGCTCTTGTAGATTTTCTTGTTATCATTACTTGTTGGTATCATTCTAGTTATTCTTATGTTTAACTGAAATGGATATTGGTCAATATTGCTCCAACTAGTGTTTTTTAGTTTGTTATATGTGATAAACATCAAGGAAATACTATTGTAATCTTGAAAAAGGAAACATCTATTTTGAAAGAAGAGATTATGATGATGGAAACACTTCTATGGATAGTTGTAGTGTACATAAAAATAGTTTAATTATTATTTGGTTTAGTGATCAATAAGGAGGGAGCCTCCCCTTCATGAGGAGAGATTAATTTCTCATTATAGTTGTGGCTGAAACTACCATTTTGTAATTGTTAAAGGAATTACAAAATATTCACCCAACACGTTCAGTTTTACTCGAGTTCTCATAAATCTTGTGATGTATTAAATCTTATTCATTTTGATATGTTTGACCTTTTAGATGTTCCTTCAACTGGTAAATCAACATATTATGTTTCATTTATTGATTATTATAGTTGAAGGACATTGATGCAGGGGCATCCTTTGATGCACCCTTTATTTCACTTTGTTTTCATGTTTCTAAACTTTGAGTTTTGATTGGTTTTGGGTCAATAAGGTCATTTAAGACCATTTGGATTCATTTAAGTCTCTTTTATGATGTTTTGGTGCAATGTTGTCAAAAGTTGCAATTGTTGCAAAATGTTGTCATTATTGTCAAAAACTTGCAAATGTTGTCATTAGTGTTAACCAAGAATTTTAATGGTCAGTTGGGAAGTTTTCAATGGTTGTATCATGTTAAATATGCTATGTAACCTCGAGCACAAAGGTTGGAGAAGGTTGGGGGAAGAACAGGAATGAAAGAAACTCATTTGGCACATTCTTTTCTTGTTTTTCTATGTGATTCAGCCTTTAACTTGATGGTATGGCTTTGTATGGTACAATACAGACATGAAATCAATTGGAAAGGTTGAAGATTCATTTTAATATTATAATTATTTTTGTTTGAATCAATTTCATTAATTTTTGAGTGAGATATGGCAATTTCATTGAGGGCATGTCTGTAAAGTTTATTTTTCTAAAAATTTATAGTTTGAAACACGCATTGTACAGACTGGTACAATTTGGTACAGTCCTAAAACCAATTGGAGAAGTTGAAGGGAAGTATTATCTTTATGATTCTTTTGATTTGGTATAATTTCATCAAGTTTTGTGCAAGATATTGCAATTTTGGTGAGTGCAAGTCTAAACCCTGCCTAGGGTTTCCAGAAACACAAAAAAAAATCATATATTTGTTTTCCACCATCAAAAACTTGTGAAAATTGGTAGAAAGTTATTTTTTATGGAGATCTAAAAACCCTTTTGGGCTCAAGCCTTTAAATGTTTGCACGTGTGAGGAATGAATGATAGGGTGCTCTCATTTGCTTGGAAAATAGTCTAAAACCCTAGGTTCTTTGTTACTTTGATTAATCTATGCACTATTAGTTAATGGAAGGGTGAAGAATTGTGGTGGTATGATTTTAGAGGTTTGCACAAGTCAAGAACCTTGCGTTGCATTCTATTTTCATTATTGAATTCCCTTATGTTTTAGTTTCAATGTCTTAAGTTGCACTAGGTTGCTTGGCGATTAAACACATTTATGCATTCCCTACTTGCGAATGGATGGAAAACCATTGAAGAGTGTTGTAGAAGGTCTGTAGAATCCAAAATTCACAAGGTTTCATGCTGCCCTCTTTTTTGAGTGTCATTAGGCCATTATAGCTATGTTTCTAAGGTGAAATAGATTGCATTTTGTCATTGTTGGTGATGGATCATTGTTTCACTTGTGTCAAGTTGGAAAAGTAGAGTCCTTCCTCTGCATCAAACATGGGTATATTTTCTAAAGAGTAAATATGAAGTTTTTAGTCTATTTAAAGAATTTAAAGCAATGGTTCAGTTGTAAATTGGAAAGAGAATAAAATGTTGAGGACTGATAATGGCAACGAATTTTGATCTAATAATTTTGATAGATTCTATAAAGATTATGGTTGTCATTGAAAAATGATAACTCTATATTCTCCACAGTATAATGGAGTTACAAAAAGAATAAACATGACACTAATGGAGAAGGCTAGGAGTATGTTGAGTGGTGCTAGTCTAGAATAAAGGTTTTGGGTTGAAGTTGTTATTGCTTGTCACCTAATTAACATGTCTCCTACATCAGCTCTTGTTGATAAGACACCTATAGAGGCATAGTCGGGCCACAATCCTTCATTAAGACACCTATACATGTGCTAAAGGAGAAGCAAACAAAGTTGGAGAACAAGGTTGTGAAATGTATCTTCATTGGATACAGTTATGGTTTGAAAGGATACATGTTGTGGGATCCTGATACACAGAAGGTAATATATAGTAGAAGTGTTATTTTTATAGAAACTAAGCCTTCTTCTATTACAGCAACCGGAACAAAGTAAATAGGAAAATTTCATTAAACTTCCTTCTACACCTGAGAAAGTTGAATCGGGGCCCATGGATAGAAAACAAGTTGAGGAGAGCTCATCTAGCTTTGAATCTTCAGAAGAGGAGGAAGAACCTCCAACTAAACTTGTTCGCAGGTCTACAAGGCATAGAAAACCACCTGAAAGGTATTCACTTGATTATTGGAGATGTATTTTTGCTTTGAATAGTAACATAGATGAACCCAGATTGGTAGAAGAGGTATTAGGTATGAATGATGTAGAATCCTGGAAGATTGCTATGGATGAAAAAATGGCAGCTTTGAAAAAGAATGATACATGGGATCTTGTACCATTTCCTGAAGGAAGAAAACTCAGTGGTTGCAAATGGGTGTTTAAGAAAAAGATGGGTTCAGATGAAGGTATTGAGAAGTACAAAGCAAGGTTGGTTGCAAAAGGTTACTCTCAAGTTGAGGGTGTTGATTATGATGAGATATTTTCTCCTATTGCAAAAATGACATCTATTAGATTTTTGCTTTCTATTGTTGTTGATTATGAATTAGAGGTTGAGCAAATAGATGTGAAAACCACTTTCCTTCATGGTGACTTGGAGGAGGATATTTATATGACACATCTAGGGCAATATGTGGTGAAAGGTAAAAGTAAATTAGTTTGCAAATTGAAGAAATATTTGTATGGCCTAAAACAAAGTCCTAGGATGTGGTACCATAAATTTGATACATATGTGTTGATTTTGAGATTTGAGCGTTCTAAATCAAATCATTGTGTTTATTATAAAACTGATGGTGAGAATTTCATGTTTATTGCATTATATATTGATGACATGTTATTTATTGGTAGAGGGAAAGGTATGATTTCAAAACTGAAATCTCAACTTGCTGCTAAATTTGAAATGAAAGATCTTGGTGCATCTAAACACATTCTTGGCATGGAAATTAAAAGAGATAGAGTAAACAGAAACTTATGGCTTGGCCAAAGTAAGTATGTCAATTCAATTTTATAGAGGTTTGATATGTAGGATTGTAGACCATTGTGTGTTCCTATTTCAACTAGAATAAAGTTATCTATTTTAGATTGTCTAACATCCCCATCAAAGATAGAAGACATGAGCAGAGTGCCTTACCAGAGTGCAGTTGGAAGTTTGATGTATGTTATGGTTTGTACAAGACCAGACATTTCCCAAGCAGTGGGAGTTCTCTCTAGATATATATCTAATCCTAGTAGAGTTCATTGGGATGCACTTAAAAGAGTCTTTAGATAATTGCACAGTACCTCAAATTATTCCTTGTGTTATCATAGTCTTATGACTGAAGGTGAGATTTCCCTTGATATTCATGGTTATTTGGATTCAAATTGGGCAGGTGATGTTGATAGTAGACGATCCACCAGTGCTTATGTGTTTACTTTATTTGGTGATGCAATTAGTTGGATGAGTAAGCGACAGGTTGTGGTTGCTTTCCCCACTACTAAAGTTGAGTATATGGAAGCTACTCATGCTTGTAAAGAAGCAATTTGTCTTAAGAGACTATGTTCATATATTGGAATAAAATAAGGTGCAGTGACAATTTATTGTGACAGCTAGAGTGTGATATGTCTGGCTAAGAACCCGACTTTTCATGCTAGAACCAAGCACATTGATGTACAATATCATTTTGTTAGAGATATGATCGAAGATGGTAAGGTGAAGTTGGTTAAGGTAGAGACTTTGATGCATGTTGTTGATTCTTTATCTAATCCTATGAGCATAGAGAAGTTTATATGGTGTTCGTATTTAATGGGCCTTTTGGCCCCTAGCAATTAAGAGATGATGTTTATACACCCTCCTGTTGCTTTTGCATGGTGTTCGACAGGTGGGAGATTTTTTGGGAAAATGTGTCTCAACCTTGAAATTACATAAGGTACTATTGATACATAAGGTATTGTTGATACATCAGTGACGGGGGGGTGCAAGAGGGTTACCCCCTCATGGGGGGTTTGGGGGGATCATCCCCTCGACAAGGGATTTGGGGGTTGTGTGCCCCAACAAGGGCTTAGGGGAAACGTCCCCGAAAGGAAAATTTTATTTATATTTTATTATTATAAGTTTAGATCATTCATCATTAGGTCTTAGATCTAACTGTTGATATTTTTTTGGCTTGACTTTCCCTAGAAGGTAACCCTATTTTATGAGGTCATTATATTATGGTTGTATATTATGATGTATTTTGAGAGTTTGATAGCTCGGTCATGTTGCCTCTAGATCTTTGGTTGGTAATACTCCTATGAGAAGCTTGCTCTACAAGTATATTGTAATCTTTGTATTTTTGAATAATATATTGGGTGGCTTTTAGAGTGTGGGGTTTTCTCTCAAAATGGTTTTCCCCACGTAAATCATTGTGTTGTGGTATGCATGATATTTATGTTTATTTATGTTTAAGTTTTTGTAACTATTAAAGATTTGTAAAGTTTTGCATTATCCTCCTCTCAAGATTAGTGTAGGAAGTTGTTCCGCTACCTTAGCTTCCTTAGAATAATCAAGGCTCTAGTGGGTAATGAGCCTTGGAAAATTTTGGTAAGAAATAACATACTGCTTGGTACCCCTAAACAAGCAAAGGCATGGAAAATATTTCAATTAGTTACATTCTCATTAATAAACACCCAATGTTCCCAGTAGGTTCCTTTGTCTTTAAAATCCTTTGGAAGGCTTGGGAATTAATTAAGCATAATGTTGAGTTTAACCTTGGTAAAGTATCCATAAGCAATAAACCAAACTATTAAACTTATAGCTCCTTATGGTGGAACTTGGAGCATAACACCAAGCCACCTTCTCTAGTACATGGTTGTTCTACTAAAAAGTGGGCACAAAAAGGTATTAAAACCTTCAATGACATCTTGATCAATGGGCAATTGAAAAGATAGGACAATATAGTGTCTAAATTTAACATCCCTGTTTCAAATGTGAGAACTTACAACACTGTCTTGGTGATATGCAAAGATGCCAATTTCCCCCTAAGCATGGATAAGGTTATTGACCTGAACAGTGACCTTAAGTGGATAGATGGCTTTGCCCTATCTGAGATTAAATCCAAAACTATATACAAGACTCTAATCAGCTCTGTCTATATTTTTGAGCATGTGAATGAGTGTCGAGGTACCTCACTACCTGATAAAGATTGGCAAAAAATATTTAACTCTATTTTGACATAATATTAAAGAGCCTAAAAAGGCTTGTTTCAAGTGGCTTGTTCTTCTTCAAAAAGTTCCTTTTAGAATTAATCACTCTGATGTGGAAATTTGTAATATTTGTAGAACTCCTGAACATGTGATGCATATCTACTTTGACTATTTTTATGCGAAAGAAATTTGGAAGATTTTTTGTTATGATCTTAAGATCTAGGATAAAAATCATAAGATTATTTAGAAAGATGTATTAATCAATAATGGGAAACAAAATAACATGTACATTATTTTGGGATTGTCTCTCTACTAAAATTTTATGGCACATTTGGAAGATAAGGAATGAGGATAAATTCAAGGGTTGTAAGAGGGAACTTACTAAGTCTTCAAAAAGACTCACATTTCTTAACATTACTTTGCAGGTCACAGTCACTATGGAGATCTAAATGGCCAAGTTTATGAAGCTAATTAGTGATGGCACAATCATAATAAAAAAAGGGGAGGTGAAATATGGGAACACTTGGCACCACAACCATGAAGACACAAAAACATTTCTTAGAGCATTAAGGGAATTCCAAAGGATTTTCAATAAAATGGCAAGTGGGTGAGCAAAAGAACCAACAACTTTCTGTCATGCCAGGTTGCATGTGAATGAAGGAGACAATCCTATCATCGAGGAGGTCAGATCAAATGAGCAACTATCATATAGGGAGTCAAGATGGGATGATCTTGAAGATGGTAGTCAAAGCTGCAATGGTTAATCATCAAGGGATAACTTGTCTCAGATCTTGCATGCATCTTGAATATATTTTGTATATCCATGTTTGTATACCATTATAATTCTACACACCTTTAACTTTGATATGATCATATAGTATATGCAAGTTTTGTTTATCCATATTCAGTAGTATTGTACAAGAAGCATTCAAATATCATGCATATGTATCTATAGCACTATGAAAAACAATTGTAATTACAACATTATGAAATGAAACTCTACTAGGACAAAGATATGTAATCCAAATTTTGATAAACTATTACTAATACAAAAAAATAAGTCTTGAAGAGAACAAGGTGTGTTCTTTGTAAATGCACACCCATTTATCTCTCATTTTTCCATTATTGTCTTCACCCAATTTATCTTCCCTAGATATTTTTCAATGCATTATTCAACACATGAATACACCATAGGGTTCAACAAATTTGTTTATAAGTACTCTTCACTCTCATGCTAGCTAATTTGTACACACATGTTGAATTATTATGACCAATTCAATATTCGTGTTATTCCCTTAAACTATGCCACAAATGGGGACATGTGTAGCTAACTTAAGGCTAGCATAAATTTTAAGTTTTGGGTTCATTTTTATAATCTCATAAAAGTAGTTAGTTTGGCTTGGGTAGTATCCATGACATAAATATTGTATATATAGGAGGTAGTAGTTAGTATAGTATCATAATATTATGATTATGTTCTCATCCAAGACTTTTGGAGGTTTGTCCCCTCTAAGTGGCTTATTATTATTAAGTATTTGTATCTTATTTGTATTATATTTTTATTTTATGCAAGTATTTTCATTACAAGTGGTATCAAATCATGATCTTGATATTCAAAAGGGAAGAAACAAGGCAATTTTTATTTATTTAGTAGTTTGAGTTGTAAAGAACATGTCTCTCTCAATCTTATATTTTTAATAAAATTTGAAGGGTTGATCATGGACACATTAAAGTAGCTATAGTCCAAATTTGGGTATTTTTGAAAGAGTTATGAAATTAGAGTTTTCACAAAGTCCATTTTTTAAGCTGAAAAAAAATATTTCTTGGAGATTTTTTCAAAAGAGTGAGATCTAGCTAGGCACATGTAACTCAAAGCAAAAAAATATAGCTTATTTTAATTTTCTTTGAGTAATTTATTGTGAAAATTATTTCAACAACATCATGGAAAGGGCTTCAACAAGAGGCAAGGGAAGGTTACTTCTAGAAAGACTTTAGATAAAAATGAACTAATGTTAGGGGAAATGAATCCCACATCAATTGAAGCTACTATAAATGAAGCAACCAATAAGATTATAGAGGAAATCTTGTTAGAGGTGGCAAAGTAGATGGAAAGGATCTTTGAAAAGGAAGACATTGATGCAATGTTAAAAAATAGCTTATCTATAGAGTTCTAGAGAATCCTGATAGATGGATTCAAGCCACAAGACTTGGGATGTAAAACTATCTTCTAAGGAACATAAGGCGATGGGTTCAACTTCAATCTAAAGTAGGACCACCACCTAGAAATGATTATATGGCTAGCTATAGGCACTTCACACCAAATATGGATATGCAAGAATAAGAAGAAGAAGAAGAGCCAAAGGTTGCTACACCATTAAATCTATACACATATATAGATGTGCACTTGATAGTTTTTGGATATGTGCTAGAAAATGATTGCCTCCCAAAAAAGATCATGATTGTGCCATTCAACTAGTACCAAGGTACTATCCACTATCCAACACCTCTACTTTTAGGGTCTCAAAAGTTAGAGTAGTAGAACAACACATTAAACACTAGTAAGAGGTAGTCTCTAGCCTTAGAAAGAACTTGCTAGTGGCATAAAATAATTAGAAATAACAAGTTGATCAACACCATTTTGAAATAAATTTTGCAATAGGAGATTGGGTATTTGTTCAATTATAGTCATATAAGCAAATGCCATTAAAAATAGGAAGATAACAAGACTCAACCAAGTATTATGGCCCTTATCACATTTAACGAAATATAAAAAAATGTATCTTACAATTTAGAGTAACATAAGTCAACACAAACACATCCAATATTCCATGTTTCCTACTTGAATATGATTAATAGAAAAATAATTTCAAACCAAAAAAAGTTACCAAAGCTTGTCGAGGATGGTAGAATCATTTGGGAACCTAAGGGAATGCTTCACATACTAAGAGTTTGTAGAAGAGGATGATAATAGAGTATCTAATCAAATGAAAGAATTTGGCCAGTGAAAATGCAACATGTAAAGATGAAGTATTCCCTTAAAAGCATCTAGAGAATGTCAACAATGAGGAAAATGTTGATTTTAAGGGGAGAGACATGTTATACCCTTAACCTATAGTGCAAATGGGAATATGTATAGTTTACTTGTAGTTAACATAACCTTCAATTACATTATATGATCATTTTATAGTCTTAATTAGGTAGTGAGTTTGGAGTGGGTAGTTTCCATGGATTAAATATGGTATGTAAGAGGTAGTGGTTAGTTTATTATCATTTATGAATTATATTATTGTCCACTTTTGGAGGTTTGGACCCTTGAAATGGCTCATTATTATCAAGTATTATCATATGTTTGCATCTTATTCCTATTATATTATTCCCTTGTGTAAGTAATTTCATTACAATTCTCAAGGCTCCAACCTCCTCTATAGCCACCTTCAAAATCTAAAATTGGAAGCTTATATTATTGCACTTCCCTAAATAATCAAAGTCTGAAATAAGAACCAATTGTACATTTGACTATGATTTTGGTGAGTGGTCAATGTCTAATATCAATCCAACCATCCATGATAATATATAATTCTTTCCTCAACCAAATGTGGCTCATGCCCTCCATCACTAAATTCACCTTAAAATATTATTTTATCAGTGAGGTTACAGTGTACTTTATGTTCTCTAGAGGGTAAATGAGGGACCAACATAAATTTCATCTTAAATATTTATTTAAAACAAGAAGGACATGTCACATGAAATAGGATACAATGGGTGAATAAATATTTGACAATGAAACTTTACCACTTCTTGTGATTGCATATTGAACATTCTTGCAATTTTGATCGACCTCTCACTACCACTATTCTTCTTCTTTCTTTTAGCTTAAACATCACCATTAACAATGATAGATTGCATACTCAATTTTGTAGACAATTAACATTGACACAACCTTATGCCTTGCACAATATTTCATAAATAATATATTTTTCTTTACCATCCTAGTTGTGGTTATCTTTGGATAATCCATAACCCACTCTCTTGCAATGCCTTAAAGGTGACTATATACTAGGTAGTATATGTTGGAATATACGCTGCAACTTCAATAGGTGTCACCAAGTATTAAACATGTGTGAAAAATAAGTTGGAAACATGTTTGTTAGTTTTTAGTTTGCTATCATTAGATGTCCAATTTATTGTTGAACTCCAATTAGCTATCACCATAATTAGCATGATTATAGGAAGTCATTTAGTTTCTGTAGCTATATTTTTGTTTTATCTATTAATGAATAATAATTATTCTATATTATGTTTTGGTATCAGAGCACTCATTTGAATCCTACTATTTTGTATTAGTCTTTGCTTTGAATTGTTGTTGATGCAAGTCTACATTGATCCTCAAATGTAGAAACATCCAAAAGGAATTTTGAGATCATTTTTTAATGTTATGTTGATTTTTCATGTCTATCATCTATGTAGAAATTGTTGAATGTTCATGCCCATCCAAAATCCATCAAGGTTTGTAACTGGTAAAGATACAAGCTATTGTAGATCTCAAATGTGACCGGGTAGATGTTATGTAAGAATTAAGAAACAATAGCAACAAAGAATATTTTTGTTTGTTGGTGAAGGATATTGAGTACCCTAATGTGATAGAGGAATTGCTACCAAAGGTGGAAATGGGAAGCCATGAACTACTCCATGTGTTGCCTATAAGATTCTCAAATCTAGAAGGTGGTTAAGAAGGTTTCTAACGCCCCTACTACTATTGTGAAATATTCACAATTTTTTTTAATTAAATAATATTTTTGTTTTCCTCACAAAAGTTTCTGAAAATGGAAGTACCCCTAGAAAACTTTGATGGTCATAATTTTCACACTTTGAAAGTGAAAACAAAGATGCAATTGATGAACAAAGTTTTATGGGGTATATTGAATGGTACGAAAGTAGTACTTGCAGATGCTAAAATAAAGATTTATTGGGAAAGCAAAGATGAAAAATCCAAGTCCATTATTGGCCTTACTCTTTCAAATTCGAGAATACATCATGTTGATTTGGAAAAATCATCTAAAGAAATTTGGGATGAATTAAATAAGTTGTTTGGAGAAAAAGAAACAAATGCAAAGTTCTCTTCGAAGCTGCAATTATTTAGATTCAAGATGTTTGATGAAATTATTATGTCTAACCACATAAGCAATTTGAGATCTCTAGAAGTTGGTGTTGTGGTAGATAAAGAGGTTTATAAAGCTATCTTATTAAGTAGTCTACCTTCAAAATATATCAATGTTATTTTTACTCTCAATAAGATGCCTTCATATACTTTAGAACACATTATTTTAGTGCTCTTAGTTGAATAAAAGAGAGAAACTATAGGAGATTCAAGGGAAGATACTCAACAAGAGCTTAAATTATACTCAAAGAAAAGGATGGGAAAGAGAATGCTAGGTAAGAGTGAGATTGAATGTTACTACTATAAAAAAAATTCATACAATATTTAATTGTAAAATTTGTGCTAGTGATCTTCTCAAAAGGGAAGTTAAATAAATAATTAGTAAATGTTGTTGAAGAACCACCAAATAATAGTGATGATAACTTCATTGAAGATGTGCCAGTTGTTCTATTTTGAAGAAGTCAACACTTTAAAGACAAGGAGGGATGTAGTACATAGTTAGATGCTCAATAATTTGAGGTGATTGTGGATCAAAGAAACTATATCTCATTGGGGTTATGAGACATACATGTGAGGATTGGTGTCCAATAGTTTGGAGGGTGATCTAAAATCTATAATTTCAACATTATATCTTTATGAGGGTGAAGAGACACTTCATGTGCAAATGATGTTCAATGATGTTGGGAAATTAGATTATAGCTAGTGACTATAATTGGGAGCAGCTTGAAGATGTCTTGTTGGTTTGAGAACTATTTTCAAAGAACAACTTCTTCATAATGTATTTCCTACTATGTTTTTTTATAATAGCATTAAGAGGGGGTGTTGGATTATAGGTTCCAATTTAAACAAGTGTCATTAAGTATTGAACAAGTGTGAAAATGTTGGAAACATGTTTGTTATTTTTTGATTTATTGATATTAAATGTCCAATTAGTTAGTTGTCACCACAATTAGCATGATTATAGGAAGGCTTTGAGTATCTATAACTATATATTTATTTTATCTATTGATGAATAATATTATTTTATTTTTCAACTATTCTATATTCTATTTGTATATCCCACTCTAAAAATATTGTGCACAAATGACACAAGCAAACTATACTACCCTTGAATTTTTCCTTTTATCTTTGTCTAGATATTTACAAATTGTAGAAGAGGTTTAGAAGGTTTAAATGTGCTTTTTGCATAAGGTCTGAAGAGGATGAAACAGAATTCAAATCATTTATTTGGTTGTTCTAATTCACCCACACCTCTCATACCTTGATGATCCCTCACAACTTTTCTTTGTTCCATGCCAACAGTTTCATGTTTACTACTCTCACAATTGTTGCTCATGTTGTTTTGTGAAAAAATACTACAAGTGCAATCTATAAATGATAAAAAAATAAACATATTTTATAGATGGTATCATAGTTAAAAAACTTGAGAAATTACTCTCCAACTCATGAGTACTTCCAAGAAAAAATGGTTTTGAACATAACTAGCCCAAAGCCTCATGCCTATAATTTGTGAGTTCAAGAAAAAATATTGTTAGGTAAAAATAAATCAATTACTCAATAAAAACACTCCAATTGGTCAAGTTTCACATCATTTTTTTAGCTTTAAACCTTTTCAACATAGTTTTAGACCATTGGGCATTTGTTTGCAAGTGATATTGTGTAATTAGGAGTGAGAATTGATAGACTTTAATGAACTTATTAGCCACATGGGACATGCATGTAACATTATATTTTTTATTTTGTTCTAGTTGCTAGGTTATAAATTACATTTATATTTTATTTCTAATTTTTAGTTAGTTTCTTAAGGACACACAATCTACTGAGAGGGGGAGTGAATCAGTAGATCTAATCAATTTAAAACTCTTAACTTCAACTCAAGATATCAAATCATGCAACTTGAATCTTCACTACTAATAATCAAGCATTGAGCACACATTCACACAATTGAACACCAAATATATGTGGAAACCCGTGATGGGAAAAACCACGATGAGAATAGTTGCTTGGATCTACTATCGAAATCCAACCTCACAAAGTAGAAATATACAAGTGAATTTTACAATATGAAGTAGGCACCAACCTACTAGAGACACCAATCCCCTAATGTATTTGTAGGCACCAACCTATTGGAGACACGAATCCCCAATACAATGAATTGAGCACCAACCCAACATGTAGAATGCCATTCCTAACAAAATATACAGATAAAGCTTATAGATCTTCAATGCTACTGAGCACACCTCATACACATGCCAGAGTTGCTTCAAACACTCTTCCACACTTTATATGATCTTTTGATATTACCACACAATCTGGGATGCAAACCTCTAGCTTCACAAGATGATCTCCTTGTGTAATCACCACCTTATCTTCAATTCATGCTTTGCAACTAACTATACCTCACATTAACACTCTTCTATGTGGGCCAGGGATCTACAAATAACAAGGACGACATAAGGTGGACCTAAATTCAATTTTCATGAAATGTGTAATTGGTCGATCCAAAAAAAAAATTTGGTGTCACCAAAAGAACATGATGTTGTGCGCTACCACAAGAACCTTAACCAGGTCCTATATTGAAACCACAAGGAAGATTTGAATTATGCACACTATTAGCCATTACCGCACAAGTCTTAAACACTAACAGGTTGACAGACAATCACAAAGAACCTTCTATCACTCCAATCTTTTTGTATGCTGAACATATCCTTCGAAAACTCAAGAATATGATAGAACAAGTGTAGACATACTCTCCTCTAAAACTATAGAGTCTACAACACTTCGAGAAGAAAGACAAGAGAAACACTAAACCAACACTGAACTGAAACATTCTAGCATAACCTTTTAGATCACCTCAATCACAGTGAATATATGCATACATAATAATTCAAGCATACAACAGTCACACATACTTCTGGAACACAAACACTCCTCAAGCTAATAATGCATGTTTCTTGATTTAGTGATATGATAGTAGAATTACCAACATAGATAGGTATGCAACCACAATGATCTTTTGACATACAACATACTTCCAAAAATATAACTAGTAACATATATTTCTATAAATCTCTACAACTCAAAATGATATGATAGAGGAATATAATGATAATTCAAGTACGATTGCATACTTAGCCTTACACCTTTGACACAATGAACTCCTTTGACATCAATGACAACCTCTATTCAATAGTTTCTTATAGCTGCTAGGCTTTTTATTCAATTGTTTTAGGTGCATGTTTTTTTTGCTTTGTCTTTATTTAACTTTTCCTAAATAAAAATATTCATAAGCAATAGAAGTGGCAATAATGCTAATTTTTGATCCCATTGGAATTTGTGTTTGGCATTAATTTCATATATATGACAAGGTTTCAAGGTTATGTGTAAGGCAGAAATCTCCATGAGTCACATTGACTTCATTACTATTTGTGAAGGCTTGGCATATTGGCACTAGGTCGACAAGGTAGTATATTTGTTTGTTTCACATGGCAGTCAACACCAACTACGTTGAGCATTATGAGATTTATATCATTTGGGAAATCATGAGTGATATATTTGATTGTTTCAAAAGTCATTATACATTCAGGATTTATAAGGTTTGAATACATGTGGAAATAAAAGGATTGACACCAACATAATGATAATGTTTTTTATTGACAAAGATTAATGTTTTATTTGTGAAGTTTATCACCACAAATTATTTACCCTAAATGATTACTCATTTTGAAGAAGAAAGTGCAAGGAATGTGTAGCCTCTTCTAGAAGCTTGGTGAATAGGTGAAGAAGAGCATGATTTCACAACTAACTACTCAAGAAGTAGTTTTTCAGACCACTGTGACAATTATGGCTTGTAATGAGCAACAAAATCGATATTTTTGTTTCTTGTTTTTTATTTCATTTTATGAAATGGTGAAAAACCCTAGTTTGAGTTCTTGGTTTCATGTTGATCAAAGTATTTGCATTTGGGTCTGTACAAAGTGTTTCATTTTGACTTGGGTTACATGATTTTCTCATTATTGCATTCAAATCCAAGGGTTTATTGTTTGGTTTTGGTTTATGTTCAAATGATCATGCTTCCTCTCATTTGTGCTATAGACCTTGGTGCTATACATTTTTGTTGGGTTCACTTACAACTACATTATGTATGGTTGAAGGTTGTTTTGTCGAGGTTTTTGTGTATCAATGTATTTTTTCTAGGGCATGCCATGTAAAAAATTTTGTTGTGTTGCATTTGTAAGGTTTGTAGAGCATATTCTTGCAATATACATTGTTGTTTCATAGGTGTTTACAAAAGGTTTATGGTGCATATGTATGAGTCATTCAAAGTCTACATACTTTGCTCTTATCAATGTCAACCATGCATTAAATGTTTTGGTAGTTACATATGATGATAGTATTCAAAGGATGATATACCACGATGATTCAAGGGGCAGTTTTGAAGACAGTTAACAGATTACATGTGGTTATCTGAGAGGTAGCTTATAATAGTTACCATTCTTGGAATGTTTATATAAACAGTGATTTATCACTGTTTGATGTTTGATGCTTTTCACATAGTTATCATGTTGAATGTGTAAAATAGAATTCTATAATCGAATTTTTTAAAACATAATACAAAACAGATTGTATCACTACTATATTTTGTATTTTAAGGATTCCAAAAAAATAAATCTTTAAGATATTAAGCGTATTAGATTGAATATAAAATATGATTTGTAGAGAAACAAAGTGATCCTCTATAGTTGAATTGTTTTCTATTTAAAAATGTATAGTGAAGTTAAAATGATCAAGTCAGTGAGACAGATTGATCATTGTCAGTGAGGCACACTCTTGCCAGTGAGGCATATCTTTGCTAGTGAGAAATTTTGTAACCAATGAGGTTCACAGCCAGTGAGGCATTGTAAGAAATAAATTTTCAAATAAGCCAGTGAGGAATTTTGAGTGGTTTTATTCCCCAGGAGGGTTTCCACTTAAGACATTTCTCTGTGTCATGTTCTTATGTATGTTTGAGTATATTGTTGTTCATTTCTTCTTGCTTTATATTACATAAACAAATCTAGCTTGAAAATTTTGATAAAAGTTAAAGTTTGTATGAACACTGATTCACCCCCTCTCAGTGTTCATTGTACTCCAACAAGTGGTATTAGAGACAAACCCTATTTAGAGTAAACTTAGGGGATTCCTGGTTGTGGAATACTTGTTATGGGTAAGTGCAAAAGAAACATAAGTCAAAAGAAAAACACTATTGTCAAGTCTAGTGAAGTATTATCTCAAGAAAATTCTTTGTCATTTGACTCTAGAAGTGTTAATAAGGAAAATATTGTAGAAGAAAATATGTCTAATATGGAACTTGATGAATTCATAGTAAATATGAATGAATCGGATAGAGAAGAGTCTGTTAGTAACCCTAAGGGAGTAATTGATTTTGAGGTAGAACTTATTTCTGCTCTAGATGAGATTAAGAGGGTTAGAAAGGTAAATAAAAAATTAGAGAAGCAACTCCAAGAAGAAAGGGAGGTTAAGGATAAAACACTTACAGATCTTAAAAATGTAGAAAAACTAGTTATAGACTGTAAGTATCAACTTGAAGAAGGAATTAAGATAAAGGAGGAGAATAATTTTCTAATAAGAAGACAAGAAGAATCAAACAAATTAATCATTAGTCTGAAGTTAGAAGTCCAAGAGTATAAAACGATAGCAGATGTAGTAAATTCTGATTTGGAAGTTAAAAAGATTGAGTGCCAAAAACTGGAAGGAGAGGTAATTTCTCTAAGGAAAGAGCTTGAAAGTGTCAAGATTCAGAGAATTCGGAAGTTTGAACAAAGCACCATTAAGCTAAATGAGATGTTGAATAAGCAAAAGCATCACAAAGAAATTTTTGGTTTAGGGTATGAGAAAGGGAAAAGTTTAGGAGTTCAAGATGAATCTCAACGTGAAATAGTATTTGCAACAAAAGATGGACAAAGTTTCAAGGTTAAACTGGCACCAAGAAAGAAGATAGATATGGAGTATCATGCTATTGCTTCTAAAACAAAAACCAATGTTACTAATAGAAGACAACACAAAGGCACCAATAGAGTTGGAAGAGGAAACAACTGGTCCACAGGACTTTCATCTACCGGACAACATTATTCAATGAGGTATAACTATTCTAAGTTTCATGGTTATTGTTATGTTTGTCACAAATATGGTCTAGAGCTAGTGATTGTGGCTTTAGATTGTCAAATAAGAACTACAATGTTATATGTTTTAGATGTAATAATGTTGGGCATAAATTACAATAGTGCAAGTATAACAAAATAATAGGTACTTTGAACAAGCAAAAGAATGACGATTTGGAAAAGAAAGAAAGACTCTAATCAAGTGTGTGTTACACAAAAAGTTTCACCTACTGCATGAGATGCAGTATGAGGTGAGAGGGAGCAATGACCAGGAAGTTGCCACAGATTTTAGCATGTCAAATTTCTGGTAGGTTACCTTGGTTGCAGAGGTGTACAAGAATACATGCAGGGTTGTTTATGCTACAGAGGGATCACATGTAGCATTAGAGACATTGGGTCTTTCCAAGAACAGTCATATAGTTTTCAGAATGCAGAATTACAAAAGGCCTTCCACTATCACAAGAGGAATGTCATGAAAAGAAATAGGGGTATAAAAGCCCAATACAAACTATGTAGAATCCAAGCACTGAAAGGTAGATGTGAGATAGTCATCTACATCAACAAGTATGTGTAAATTTCTTATTAAGACAATGCATAAAATGTATTGGGGAAGCATGATAGTGTAATCACAATAATGAATACCATAAGGAACTATAGTATGACTTACAAATAGACAAGGGCACACCTAGAAAATACAGTCAAAAGAGACAATCACTCTTTGTTGCATGAGTAAAAGGTTTCAAGAGATTATTGATAAAGAAAAAGGTAGAAGAACTAGAATAAAAAGTCTTGTAAGTGTCAAAGAAGGATGTTAAATACTTTCAAGCAATATAGGAGAGAAAATGCTTCATCCAATGCAATAAATGAAACATTGTTTATGATTTTGTATCTTCAAAAAGGAAAAGGCTACAGTGTATTTGGAGACCAATTAGTATAAAATTTTGGCTGAGGAAAAGATTGTCTATGTTTAAGAATCCTTAGCATTCTTTCAAGAAGTTATATACATGAAAAACAATGCTCTGAAGTATGAAGACACTTATTGCTAACAGGCGAGAGTATTTTTTTTATAACATCTTTCCAGGGTTATAATGCTTTAACACAGTAGCTTTGATTTACATATTAGACAAGTGATTTAATAAGGTTGATGATAGTACAATTAGTGGTACAACAAGTTTTTGATCGTGTTTCAAAGTTGAGGAGAAGGATCTTTTATGTTTTTGGTAGTGCTTTGGGTACTGCAACTTACATGGTCCCATAATATTTGAACTGAAAGTGGTTATGTTTTTCTTTATGATTTATGATAATCTTGTCCTTAACAGTGTGTTAGCAGTTGCTTGGACATTTGTTAGTGATTATGTTTTAGATAGGGATCCATCCAAGGGGTAACAAATGCTTGCAGCATTGTTTTTTTGAAGAAACAAGGAGGCATTGGTACTATAGTGTGTGTTGTATTTATAAGCTTTTATAATAGTGAATTTCATGAGCAGTACTCAGACTAGTAATAACATGAATTTTTTTTATTTTTCATGGTTGACAGTGGCAGGATCTTTATAGAACAATGACATGTCTTGTAGTTGCAGTAGTCTTCATTGTCTTTCATGACACAATGCTCTTCATGTTTTGCATGACTTTCTTTCATAGCTTGTATATGCTGACAGGATTAATGCATCTACATGTTTTTCATGATATTCATGATGTTTGTGGAATTTGATAAGATAAAATTAGCACTACAGTGGCATTTCAAATCTAGCAGTAGAGTGGTATGGTGTAGTGGTTATCTTAGAGGTACATGAAGTTATATGGCAGTGATTGAAGATATGACAGTGGTATTGTATAGTGTGATGACAGTTTCAGGTTGGTAGTAGAAGCTTTCTTGGTAATAACGTAAAGTAATAAAGTGCATTGAAGGATTTGTAACTTGCATGATAGGTACTTGGACAGGTTTGAAGTCTTTGCTTCATCTTATGTATTTAGTCAGGGGGAGCATGTGGTTTGTTGACTTTCCAAGGCTTCTGTGTTTTTAGTTTTTTTCATGTTACAAGGTTTAACATTCAGTTGTTGTCCAAAATGTCAATTCCATCAATACCTTGATAAATACTTTGTGATACTAACATATATTTCAATAATAACACATTGTAGCATTTGGTCTTTTTGATTTTTTTGATCGCAGATGGTATTGGCATATCTCCTTTACAGGACTACTTGATTGGTATCTTGGTTAATAGCTTTCCTTCATTGTTGTAGTTAACATGTCATGTGATATGGTACCATTCTTGGCATGTTGATATGATTTGTTTTCATTTCTTCTCATCATTGACAATGCATAGAATGCTCATCAATGTTCAAATTTTATGCATTCTTGTCATTTGTTTTGCAATGAGGTCTCAATATTGTATTGATGAAAAGTTTTACAAGGTTGATAAGTAGGTGGCCCCAATTTCCATACTTACAGTGAAATCTTGATTGGGTATTGATGTGTTACTATTTCCTCAGTGATAGTTGCATAAATTTTTTGCAAGGATAGTGAGTGATAGTTCTTGACTACTTGAAAGTGACATGATAGAAAATTTGTACACAGTGTTGGCCATATATTGCCTTTTGCAATAGGTTTCCACTTTGACAGTGGTATTGCAACATGTGTTGACAATCACTTGGATAGTGTTTAGTTGGTGACATGACATGTCTTGTATAGTGGTGCTTTGATATTGGTACAGTGATGTGACAGTTGCAAATAAACTTGCACTTAATTTGGATCTTGATCTTGCATAGACAGTGAACTTTTACTTTGATCATATTTTCACGAGACAGCCAGCAGTTGTTGCCCTTCATGATCAATATCAAGATTACTCTTGTATTTTCTTTGCTACTATATATCATGGGTATATTCTTGAAATGTTGTTCCATGATTTGTGTTCAATTGCAAGGATTTGGTGACTCTACATTTGTGTTTTTGCATAGTTTGGTGCACATATTTGCTTGCATCATATGTTCTCTTGACACTTGATAGTGATATTGATTGATCTTTGCACTTGGATGGTACATCGGTATTTGTACCCTAGCTCAAATTCTATCCTTCTGACCTTTTGCATTAATGTCAAAAGGGGGAGAAAGTATCAATGATTAGTGTGGTGCTTAGATCTGTTTTGGGCCTATTGATTTGGTTGATATTGTGCATTCAGTTTCTAGTTGTTGATTGATGTTGTTGAACATGGTTGGCTACAGGTTTAGCAATTGAAGGTTGATATTTCAGTGGTGATGATTGATGTTTTTGAATAGGTATATTGGGCATTATGGTTTTAGGATATTTAACATCAATTCCAAAGGAGTTTGTTGATCCCATTGGCATTTTTGTTTGGCATTAATGTCAAATATATGACAAGGTTTCAAGGTTATGTGTAAGGCAGAAATCTTCATGAGTCACATTGACTTCATTACTATTTGTGAAGGCTTGGCATATTGGCACTAGGTCGACAAGGTAGTATATTTGTTTGTTTCACATGGCAGACAACACCAACTACATTGAGCATTATGAGATTTATATCATTTGGGAAATCATGAGCGATATATTTGATTGTTTCAAAAGTCATTATACATTCAGGCTTTATAAGGTTTGAATACATGTGGAAATAAAAGGATTGACACCAACATAATGATAATGTTTTTTTATTGACAAAGGTTAATGTTTTATTTGTCAAGTTTATCGACACAAAGTCTTTACCCTAAATGATTACTCATTTTGAAGAAGACGGTGCAAGGAATGTGCAGCCGCTTCTGGAAGCTTGGTGAATAGGTGAAGAAGAGTATGATTTCATGGCTAACTACTCAAGAAGTAGTTTTTCAGACCACTGTGACAGTTATGGCTTGTAATGAGCAGCAAAATTGGTATTTTTGTTTCTTCTTTTTGAGTTCGTTTTATGAAATGGTGAAAAACCCTAGTTTGAGTTCTTGGTTTAGTGTTGATCAAAGTATTTGCATTTAGGTTTGTACAAAGTGTTTCATTTTGACTTGGGTTACTGATTTTCTCATTATTGCATTCAAATCCAATGGTTTATTGTTTGGTTTTGGTCTATGTTCAAATGCTCATGCTTCCTCTCATGCATGCTATAGACCTTGGTGCTATACATTTTTGTTGGGTCAACTTACAACTACATTATGTATGGCTAAAGGTTTTTTTGTCGAGGGTTTTGTGTATCAATGTCTTTTTCTAGGGCACACCATCTAAATTTTTTTGTTGTGATGCATTTGTAAGGTTTGTAGAGCATATTCTTGTAATATACATTATTGTTCCATAGGTGTTTACAAAAGGTTTATGGTGCATATGTATGAGTCATTCAAAGTCTGCATACTTTATTCTTATCAATGTCGACCATGCATTAAATGTTCTAGTAGTTACATATGATGATAGTATTCAAAGGATGATATACCACGATGATTCAAGGGGCATTTTTGAAGACAGTTAACAGATTACATGTGGCATTATCGAAGGGAAGCTTATAACAGTTACCATTCTTGGAATGTTTATATAAATAGTGATGTATCATTGTTTGATGTTCGATGCTTTTCACAGAGTTATCATGTTGAATGTGTAAAACATAATTCGGTAATTGAAGTTTTGCAAACATGATGCAAAATATATTGTATCACTAATATATTTTTTATTTTGAAGATTCCATAAAAATGAATCTTTAAGATATTAAGGGTATTAGATTGGATATAAAATATGATTTGTAGAGAAACAAAGTGATCCTCTGTAGTTGAATTATTTTCTATTGAGAAATGTATAGTGAAGTTAAAATGATCAAGTCAGTGAAACAAATTGATCATTGCTAGTGAGGCACATCTTTGCCAATGAGGCATTCTATAACCAGTGAGGTTCACAGCCAGTGAGGCATTGTAAGAAAGAAATTTTCAGATAAGCCAGTTGTTGATGGTGCCAAGTTGACCCACAACATGTAGGTAAGATAAAGTGAAATATATCACCTCACCTAAAAAAGACAATCAGCAATCAAACTAATCACCTCCCAAGGTCTTTGATGTTGGTTCACAACGTTGTTGTTTTACGAAGTGGTCAATATGGTTGTAATGTTCAAGGGGCCTGTTGGTTTTGAGCTTCTGGATTGTTATAAGATCAAACATATATTTAAACCTAATTTAACTAGTGGTTTTAAAGAAACAGAAAAAGATAGATTAAAGCTTTTAAACTGAAGAGAATGTTGATTCATCCAATTAATCAGACTTGTTGCCTTCCAAGAAATTCTTAAACTAAAACTGCAGAATAAAGTTAACTTGTAATTAATACAAAGTTTCATTCATTCATAGTGCAAAATTTAACAGTAGATTGCAAATCATCATTTAAACAAAACATAAGATAAAATTTCATTCCTTGAAAGCTTTCCAAATCAAATAATTAACCCAAAATAAATACCATTCTGGAGCACAATATGAAGTAGATTTAAATCTGGTTGCTTCTACTATCGGTGAAACAGATAAACAACATTTACAAATCTGGAAAGATCACCAGTGTACAAAAAATCCATGTCTTTGAATTATCTCCATCTATACTAAGAAAATATGGAAGATACATCACCTCCTCCTACTGAACTTAACTCCTACTCTACTTCCGCTCTTGAGTTTATCTATTTTCTAACCCTAACTTGCTAATTCTTAACCCAAAGAGAAGAATATCTAAAAGAAAAAGATCTTATCCATGTATCTATGTATCTCTATATGTCTGTGTATATCCCCACAAAGAGGTGAAAATGCCATATTTATACAAAACATGCCAAAAAGGCGTTGGCCCCTATTTTAGGGTTTACAAAAATGAGTCGGTTCTAGAAGGGTTTTAACAAATTCAATCATGCATTAAATGCATATACTCTATTTATGTCGGTAAAAGATCACTCTCAAGCATGGTTTCTAGATCTTTTACAACCATCATCCTTAACTCGCAGCCTTCGAGTCTGCCATTAAGACTCCACGCGTTTCATCCTCGACCTCGAAAATCACTCCCGCAGAGCTACTTTGAATGTTCTAGGGGTATCTCCATTTATGTCCACCTACTCTTTCCAGTGGATGTTGTTGGAAAATGTGTCTCAAACTTACTAACATGAACCTCTGAAAAAAGAAAAGTCGGTGTGACATTCTTTCTGTCTGGCCGACTAGCAGCTGTGTAACCTTGTGGAATGCTCAGGTCGTCGAGACCTTGTTGTTGTCTTACCAACTAGAGTTATCATTGAGGCTTTTCTGTTGCTGCAAGTTTTCCTACCTCTCTTCGCCCGGGGAGATCTCTTGGTGATGAGTGGAGTTGGGGAGAAATGTGAACTTTCAGAATGACTCATCCTGACAGTGTATGTATCGCCAATGGCTATTCACAAGGATGTCTTCGGTGAGACTCCCGACGATAGTTAGCATCGGGGAGAGGTGTGACCTTCAGAGAATCTTAGTGACTAAGGATCTCTTGCCAATGGTTTAACACTTTAGTGTGACCTGAAGGCTCATTGGAAGTCATAGCGATTGTTGAAGTCTCACCGACTGTAGGGCATTTTGGTGTGACATGGAGGCTTGTTAAGGCCTTGTTCTAACTTTTTGGTCTAGCTGATGGATGTGTTCATGTTGGGTGTAGGGGAGTCTCTTGCAGCTCGTTATGACCTCTTTTTGATAGTTGTAAGTTATGTCGATAGCGTCAGTGGAGCATTGTAGCATCGGGGAGACCCAGCTAGTGTCTCACCGACATGCGATTCTGCTTGAACGACTTTTGACCGCCCGAAGATCCTATGCGGTATGTGTTTGAGCAATCAAAGGAAGCTGAAGGCAAACCATTGATGGTTACACTATTGTGTCCATTCCTAATATTTCCTTACAAATGTCTCATCTGTCATTAAGACTCGCGCCTTCTCCTTTTTACGCTTTCCTCTCAGCCTGGAACCTTCGTGGGTTGACTTCCTTGAGAAATAGCATCAGATGCTCTCGACATGCTTTAACCTTGCAAAAAAAATGCCTTCATTAGTCCTCTAAAGCATAGAAACATCATCATTCATCCTACCTTTCATATATATTTCATTCAATTATACTTAGCAAAAAGAAACTCAACTCTGGTGGAGGTGGAACTGAATCCGAACCAGAAACATACTTACCTTTAATACCGGCAGGATGGGAACCAAAATGAAATTAGAACTGAGACTGGAGTCAGAATGGGAATTGAACATGAGATAATTCATTAACCTTCAATCCATCGCACCATTCTGGCTCCGACCCTGCAAGAAAGCAAATGAACAGAAAAAACTTGACTAATCGACCAAGCGATTGGAACTGGAGTCAGGACGGGAATGAAACCTGGGAGTAACCAACATTTCAAGTTCAGCCCACATTCGAGCTCTACATCCACAAAAAGAAAAGTAACCAGGGATCACAGCAGGGTGGGGCAGAGTCAAAACCAAAATGGGAAAAAAAAACTTTACAAAAACCAAATCCCAAATTCGTTTTGAACCCGGCCCTGCAAGAGAGACCAAACACAAGGAACAAACAAAAAACAAACGCAAGCAGGATCGAAGCAAAAACTGATCCCGAGAAAACCACAATGAGGGTGGAAGCGGAACAAAAACCTGACCCTAAACTTTCTCCAAATTCCAAGTTTAGTTTCCATACCAGCTCCGCCTCCGACAACACAACAAAGAACAAGTGCAAAGGGGCAGAACCGAAAATGACAAACAGAGATGGGAGCAAAGACAAAACTAAAATGGAACTACACAAAGTTCGAAGTTCCATTTCGGATCCAGATCCGTTCCCGACCAAAGAGAAAAGAAAAACATAAGAACAAGGGAAGCGGGATTGGAACGAAAACAAGACCCGGCCCGAACAACAAAGAGCAAGGAAGAAAAAGAGTTGGACGGAGTCGGGACAAGATCCGAACTAGAAACCATGAAAGAGTTCTATGTTTAGATTTCATTCTGGGTCTGCCTCGGATAGAACAAACAACAGACTTAGGAGCAAAACAACAAAAAAAACATCCTAAGTCCCAACCAAACAACCAAGGGTGACCAAAACAAAACAAAATAAACCGGAAAAACCAGAACCAGAACTAGAACTTGGGACTTTAGAAAAAGTTCTGAAGTTCAGTTTTGGTCCACGTCTCGCCTCCGCCAGAACAAAATAGAAAATGCCTAAGGAATAACACCACTATTGTTGATCTTGACTCGTGTTTCTATCCCACTATTTGAAATCCACCTCTCTCAAGCACACAAAGGGAACTTTATCTATCCATTCATATATTGACACCAAGAGGCTCAAAGGCACATTGGAGAGCATGAGTGCACTTTTGGTCTAATTTACATGTGAATTTTGATAATTAGACCTCCCTAATAGAAACACTTTTGCATTTTTTTAATTGAAAAAGTGACTCTCCACTATAAGAGTGTTCCTAAGTCTCAAAAAGCACATTTTGGTCTAATTTTACATTGATATTTTATCCCTTAGTTATTTTCAATGCCTAATAGAGGTGGAGTGTCATTTTTTTTGCGTATGCACGATGGATTTTTTTAGAGTCACTCAAGGACTGAAGCCTCCAAGATCACCTAAAAAACTGAAAAAAACCTTCCATAAAAGGGAAAATAAAGAACATTAAATCACAATAATGGATGCAAGATTATGCCCAATTTGCAATACTCAAGATTGCAGTGGTATTGAACTAAATCAACTGAATTTGTTAGGATGTACATATGATGCCTTTCTTATAAAGGAAAGTTGTGAGATAGGATTAGGAAATATCTTGAAATGTGTCTTAATCATGTATAATGAGACAACCACCTCAAAATTATTAAATAATCTAGGGAAAAAGCATTAAATAAAATCCAACTAGATAAGATATGATAAGATCTTATCTAGAAAACTAATACTTCTATTAAAAACAACTAGGACCTAAGTGGACTTAACATGTAAATAAGAACTAGATAGGTAAAACACCTATTTACAACAACACCCCCCCTTAAGTACAAATTAGGGAGTATTTTTATGAAAATGATGCAAAGATGGGTCCCAACTATGAGGCCATGTAAGGTACCCATGTACAAATGCAAGTGCAATCTCTCACAAATGGAGAAAAGGAGAAAACCTAGCGAGATAAAAATCCTACCCAAAAGAGATGAAATAAAAATTCTCTCAATGATGAATGAGAGGGATAAAACCCCATGTGAGGAAAAACACCCCCATACGAGAGAAGAATAGAGACCAACCCCCTCAATGGTGAGTCTCATACAATGGTAGAATCTCAACATTGAATGTTGAAGATGATCCAATCTCATTGAATAACATTCCTCCCCTTCGAAAGAAACAAAACTAGGATGATATGCAGGATGTATTCCCATTCCGAAAAGGAATATGTGGGAAGAAGAATGATATGTGATGTCTTTGAACTACACTCAAGTGTCTCCATGTCAATTCCAAAAGTTGAAACACTCCAAACATGCATTCTAGGCCACACAACTAAAGATTTCAATCTAGAATCTCCTAGAGATAGGTGTAGAACACACTCCAAAGAAAAATATGCCTCCTCTAAAGACAAAGAAGCCACCTCAAATGTTATCCAAAAATATCCACACTCATGTCAAACTATGAAGAATGATCATATAGAGAATGAACAAGAGGGTCAAAGTGGTCCTTCACAACAACTGAAGAAGGATCATACCCATAAAAGAGAATATTTATACAATCAATGGTGTTTCCCAAATTAAATGTGGGACTCAACAAACAAAACAATAATCTATGTCAATTATGCATCCCAAGTAGATATAGTCAAAATATGATGTAGATCTTGTTGCACTGAATCACTAGAGGCCAACATTGTGGTAACATGAGCATCATAAAATGCAACATAAGATAGAGGAGATGAAATGCAAGGCTCAATAATATGATCTGAGGTGAGAATACCCAAGTTCAAGAAGCCAACAGACTCCTCAAAACCATGGTCCATACTAGAAGAGTGATCAACAGTCAAAGGAACAAAGTCATCATCAAAAGAAAAATCTACAAAGGTGTACAATTGAGATGAATGGTCAACCATCCCAATAGCAATAATATCTCTACTCTCCAAGTCTCTAATGATAACTAAATCTGGAGTGAATTCCACAGTCCTCCCATCTCCACCATGTGTAATTTGATATATAGAAAGAAGATTGTTCACCAAATTAGGCACACACAAAAAATAATTGAAAGTTCCCTCCCCAAAAGCAATAGATCCCTTCCCAATTAAATTCATGTATGTATTATTTCCCATCAAAATAGGAGATATAGTACAAGGCTCACAAGAAGAGAATATAGATTGCAAATATGCCATATGATGAGAGGCTCTTGAATCTAGAAGTCATCTCCCTAATCCAAGACTTGAAAAAGAACAAAGAGTTTTTCCCTTTCTTCCTGATGTAGTGACCAAACCAACATGACCTTTGTCCTTATTAGAATATTTTGAAGAAGAAGAAGTTGACTCATAAATTCAAGAAGGTAAATCAGTATGATTCTTTTTGAAAAGATGCTTTAATTCATCAATATATTTTTCATAACAAGAATGTTCATCATGCCCAAGATTCTTGAAATATGAACAAGTAGGCTTCTCCTTCTTATATGATTTATCTATGGAAGAGGATTTATTCTTTGGTTGATCTAAATGTGGATTTTTCTTAGATTTTTTTCATTTCTTATCAGTATATTCTAATTCTTTCACCTGACTAGCCAACAATGCATGATATTTAGATGACTTGATGAGACCCATAGGTAGAAGCTTTTGTTGCTCATGTATTAACATCTCAAAAAAAATGTAAATGAAGGTGTAGTATTGTAAGGAAGCTAAGGTAGCGAAACAACTTCCTACACTAATCTTGAGAGGAGAATAATGCAAAACTTATACAGATCTTTAACAGTTACAGAAACTTAAACATAAATAAACACAAATATCATGCATACCATGACACAGTGATTTACATGGGGAAAACCCTTTTGAGAGAAAAACCCCACACTCCAAAATTCACCCAATATATTATTTAGTAAATCAAAAATATTACAATATACTTGCAGAGCAAGCTTCTCACAAGAGTATTACCACTAGAGATCAAGAGACAACACAACTGCTATTAGATTTTCAAAATACATCACTATCTCTCTTTGTACCACAAATGTAATACAACGCCCTCATAAAATAGGGTTACATTCTAGGGCAAGACAAGCCAACAAAATATCCACCATTAGATCTAAAACCTAATTAATTAATGGTCTAGATTTACAATGTATCATTTATCTAATGTATGTCATCCATTTGAGTAGTTTCCTTAAAATGTTAACAAAAATTGTTTACATGCATCCCACTCTCCCCCCTTATACCATTGTATACACCTATCAGTGTAACTAGGAAATATATATATAAATATATATACATCCTATCAACAATAAACCATATATAATTACATGGTTGAGACACATTTTCCCAACAAATCCGCCACTTGTCGAACACCTTGCAAGAGCAACTGGAGGGAGTAGACATTGTCTCTTAATTGCTAGGGACCAAAATTCCCATAGTCTCTGAACACCATCTGCACTTCTTTGTGCTCACAGGATTAGTTAAAGAATCAACAACATTCATCAAAGTCTCTACCTTAACCAACTTCACCCCTGCCATCTTCAACCATATCTAAAACAAAATGATTTTGTACATCAATGTGCTTGGTCCTGGCATGAAATGTCGGGTTCTTGGTGATGAAATGGCTCAATTTTGATAGGGTTTATCATATATTTGTTGTTGTTACTATAGACTTTAGCACCTGGTTATTGACACTCTCTATGTTATTTCCTTAAAATTATGAACCTTGGGTATGAACTTATCCTTGTGAATTTTGGTAATATTAACCTGCTATGTGACTTTTTTATATTAATTTTACATGTGGTTGAATGGATGTTACTTTAAGGTAATTATGCATATGCAATTTTTTTTTGTGTGTTAATGTTATTATGCAGGTTTACATTAAGATATAGATATAAATGAAGCTTGCAAAGTGGAAGAAGTCCATGCTAGCTGGCCGGTTGCTAAGGAAGTCAAAAAGATGGTCATTAAGAGGTCAATGGAGGGAAACTTTCAGCTCTTGTGGAATTTGTAACTTACCCTTAAATGATCATGTCTGTTAGTTGATTAAATCTAGGAAGTTTTGCTATGTTGGATCCTCATTGAGGCAAGTCTGCTTTGACTAAATCTAGCGCATGCATAACTTCCTCCCTCTCTTTTCTATGCTTTCAATAAATGGCATCCTCCTATTTTGTTGGAGTCGACTGCCTAGTTAGTTAGGGTTAATTAGAAGCTTTTCCCTCTATAAATAATGGTTAGATGCCCCTTTTCATAAGCTTAGATGTTCTGATATTATACTTGCAATTTTAGTTTCAAGTAATATAGTTATATTGTTGATATGATGTAATCATGTTTTCAATGAATAAAATGATATTCTAATTTATTGCATCTAAGTTATCTTAAGGAAGACTCATTCAAGGGGGCTCACTTGGTGAGAATTCCATCCATTTAGTTTAATAGTTATTTTTTTGTTTAGTAACTAGTTTCAACCTTAGTAGTTGTTTGTTCCTATGCCATTGGAACTTTTTTTTGTGACTGTTCTTGCAACCAAGGTAGACAAAGTAACTTCTTCTCTATTTGCTGAGATTTCTATTTCTGTCATCCATTCCAATTCAGTTGTTGATGCTCAGTGTAGTTTTTGATTCATGCTTAGTGCTTATGTTAATTTATTTCTAGAATTTTATTTTCAGTACTATTTCTTTTCTAGTTTAAGGATGACTATAGTTGAGTCCTAGTGCACATACAGTTCTGACCCATTTCAAGTTCACATCCCTGGGTTGACAATGAAATGAACCTTCATGACGAGTATGATAACTACTTAGTGCATATATCTAATCTCTAATTTATAGCTTTACGGGCTTAGTTATTGAACCATTAGAGGAGGCCAACATTTTTGACACTATTGTCGGGGATGGTGTCAAACTAGGAATTTATTTGGAGTCATTTATAGTTTCTTTCTTGTTTGGTATCTCTGAATTTTATTCTTAGCATACCCTTCATTTGAGAAAAGTAATGATCTATTATTCTTTCACCAATTCTTTTTGTGAGTTGGTTGATACTGAGTTAATACCGCATGCATAGAGGCAGGAGAAGAGATGCTCATGGGAGATTCCTTCCTAATGACCCTAATCCTAATAACAAGCTAGTTGAGTTTCAAAATCTACCAAAAGACAAAGAAGAAGAGGAGGAAAATCCTTTTGTTGATGCATTTCCCAATTTGACTAGTTCTAAAACTTCATCTGAAGACCAAGCTTCCCAAAACCTAATTGAGAATCCATTTGCTTTGGCACTCCACCAAGCATATATGGCTGGTGCAAATCCAAACAGACCTAACCAGCCATCTTTTCCATTTCCTATCACTCACCAAAATGAAGTTGATAATCTCAAGAACATCACTGCTTCAGTTCTTCCTAAGTTTTATGGGCTTGTCACAGAAGACCTCAACACTTTCTTGTTTGATTTTGTTATCCTCTACAAAAGCTATGACTATACCACCGATGCTCATAGGCTTAAACTATTTCCTACCACTTTGAAAGAAGCTGCATTAAGATGGTTTATGAGCTTAGGTAGGAATACTGTTGAGACTTGGGATGATATGAAAAAAAAGTTTCTTGAGAAGTATAAAGAATATTGTAGGGGCAATGATAAGAGAGGATATGATATCTTTAGGATGCAGTAGAAGGAAGATGAAAGTTTGGAGGACTATATTTCAAGGTTCATGTTTTTCCTGCAAAAATATCCACATCATGCACTCAATGAAGAGTCTCAAAAGTTTCTCTTCCTTAGAGGGATTAGTTAATGTTGCATTGATTCTCTAGACCTGATAGGAGGAGGAGGTATCACCCAAGTTCCCTGTGATGATATTAAGAAGATATGTCAGAATTACTCCAGGGAAACTCTAAAGAAAGGAAGAGGTTGTCAATCCTCTATGGGTAAATCCTCCACCAATGGAGTTTCAAGGATGGAAATCACTCATTTGCTAGAATATTTCAAGCAAGACATAATAAACAATATGGCTACTCAGCTAGATACTCTTCAAGCAAAGAAGAAACAAGAGGAGGCAAAGGAAATGTTAGCAGAATATTGTCCTCATTGTAGATAAAAGAAGGACTGTAGATGCAAAATGGTAGCCAACATTGACAACAAGCAGATTCCACCAAAATTTAGGCTAGTGTGGGTTGATGATCATCAGGTTTTCTACATTGCACAAAGAAGACCATGAGCTCCAAGACAAGGTATGCCACTAGATCCATTATCTTTTAGTGGACCTTATTTCAATTCCTATGCATCTAGTAATCAATGGAAACCCCCATACCCATCCAAATTCGGAGGCTATCCACTTCAACCTTGGAAACACCCTTCAAATACCTAGCCCAATTACCAAAAATCTCCACCCTAGTGACATTAATTCCAAGGGAATTAACAACAACCTCTAGGAAACTGGCAACAAACATCCCAATGGAGGGGAGGACAACAATGGCCAAACTAGGCAACTGGTTGCATGCAGCCACCTCCACAGCCCCTGCAGCCTTCCATAATGCCTCCTCCTACTAGCTCAAATTCTAGCACACCTAAACCTACTCAGTTACCAGCTCAACCCACACCTAACCCAAATAACAAACCACAGCAGCAGCCAATCTACTCTACAAATCCTAATCAATTTCCTGCATATGTTGAGTGTGAGTGATATTCATTTGTGTTAAGGAACTGCTTTATTATCTCTTTCCACTCCTATCATCATAGAGCTTCTTGTGGAAGAAGAGGGGCATCAAAATCTATCTAATATCCCTACTCAGTCAAGAGTTCCTAAGAATCCTAAACCAGTTCTGCAGTCTGACCAAGACCCACCATTTCCACAAAGATTAGAATTTGTTAAACAAAAGGAAGAGAAGGAAGAAACAACCTTTGATATTATGGATCATTTGAAACACATATGTGTCAAGATTCCCTTGTTCCAGGCCATAAAATATGTTCCCATATATAATAAGGAAATCAAGGAAGCATGTCTCAAAAAGTTAGGAAGGAAAAAGGACCCCACTACCATTCATGTGGTGGGACAATTAGCATATATCATGCTTGGGAAAGTTATTGTTCCTAAATACACTAACCCAAGTAGTCCTATGGTAGGATTCATTATAAATGGAATCCAAGTAAAGAATGCTCTAATAGACTTGGGAGCAACAATCAAAGTGATGACTAAGGATATCTTGTAGCAACTGAATGTTGCAAATATGAGACTTATTCCTACTATCTTGTAGCTTGTTGATAGCTCCACTATTAAACTAGATGGTATAGTAGAAGAGCTTGTTGTTACTCTAGACTCTTGGGAGTACCCAATATATTTCATGATCCTTTCCCCTAAAGCTACATTGGGAGGGTATCCCATTATTCTGGGTAGGTCGTGGTTAGC
>VDFB02001336.1:0-13107 GCA_007258455.2 Sequoia sempervirens
TGCTTCAAATATTTCCCATTGACAGGAAATGGGATATCCTCTCTAGTGAGAGTCTTCAAATAGAAGGAAGTGTCTCCCAATATCTCCAAATTTTGAAAAGGGCCAAGCCAAATTTTATCAAATTTTTCATGTTCTCCCTTTTTATCATGTGCCTTGCCCTAGTACAAGACCAGGTTAGAGATTCTAAAAGCTTTAACTTTGGATTTTTTATCAAACCATCTCTTAACAACACCTTGGTGTTTGGAAAATTTCTCTAATGCTTCATCTTTCTTTTCTTCTAGGTGTAGAATCTCATCCAAATGATTCTCACACTTATCCCCTTCATCATAGTAATCATTAATAAACTACAAAGTGGGAATTTTCAGTTGAATGGGAAACACAAGTTCAAAGCCATACACAAGATGACAAGGAGAGGTTCCTATGGAAGCCTTGAATCTAGTACAATCTGCCTAAAGAGAAAATATGAGTTGGGTGTGCCAATCTTTTGGATTCATTTCTAATAGTTTATGGATGACCATCAAAGAGATTCTTGTTTGATGACTCAACCAAACCATTTCCTTATGGGTAGTAGTTGGAAGAAAACTTAGTAATGATTTTGTGATCAAAAGCCCATCTAGAGAATTTTAACGAAGCAAATGCAAGACCATTATCACAAACTAAAGCAATAGGATAGTCAAAGCTGTTAATAATACTTGATTCAAGAAAATTGATTACCACCTCAAACATGCATTGTTTACAAGCAAGATCTTTAGTCCACCTAGTAAAATAACTAGTGATTGTGAGAATGTACATGTGCCCAACAAAGGAGGTTGGATTGATTGGACCAAAAAAGTCCAAACCCCACCGCACAAACGGTTTACCTCTATGATCGAATAGAGTGGAAGGGTTGCATACTTCTCTCTACTTGCTAAAATTTGACACACATGACAGGTTCTTATGTGGTTGTGCATGCCCTTGAATAAAGTTGGCTAGTAGTATCCTGCCCTTAGGATTTGATTTGTAGTAGATGGTGCAGAGCCATGGCCTATGCCATACCTATCATGGAATTCAGTCTTCACCCTTTTAGCTTCCTCTTTTCCAAGATAACGTAGGTAAACCCCCTCATGATTCTTCTTGTATAAAATGGCCACCTTCAACATGAAGCCATCACTCTTCAAACTCAAGGCTCTCCATTGTATTGTATTGAGATGATCAAGGCATTGCTAATTCAAGATATATTAAATAATGTCAGTATACCATCCACCTGGAGAAACATCATGAAGGTGATAGTGTTGGGCCGTGAGATTAGGGCCTATTTTAGCCATTGTATTAGTTAATCCTTTCCCTCTCACTAGTTTCATGGGATGTATCTTGATGTCATACTCCTGCAGCATCATAACCCATTTTTCTCTTCATTCTCCCAATTCATTCTGCATCAATAGGAGCTTGGCTACAGGGTTGGGTACTATGGAAAAAACTTTATTCCTTAGGATGTAATGTCTAAAATTCTTCACACATCTAACTAGAGCATAAGCTTTCTTTTCTACACTATGATATTTCAATTCTACATCCTTTAATGGAGTGCTCATGAAGGCTATGGGGTGCTCACTCCCTTGGCCATATTTTTGAGTCAACATGCCTGCACAAGAATGATCGGATGCGAATGAGTATTAAAAAATGGAGTTGAAAGGGGTTGAGGATGGCATGCTAGGGATAATAAGGTTATATATAGGATTGGGAAGTCCAACAAGAGACATTTTCACTCTGACACCCTCTAGAATCTGGAGCCTCAAAAGCACTCCAAAGTAGAGTAACAAGAAAGATAGAGAGTATTCTAAGGGAAACACACCAAGAAAAGTGATTTTGAGTATTCATTTGACCAACTAGTGTATGAATACCAATGAGTACCTAAAATTGGGAACCTGAAAAGTAGGTCAAGGGTCATTAATGGGTGGTATAACTAGAGAAAACCAAAAGAAACCTTTTGGTCTAGTGCCATGTATATGGCACAATGTGGTGTAACCAACAAAAAATGATGAATAAGTGGTCCAATGTGGCATGTTTGGTAGGAAATATCATGCTATTGGATTGAAACACAATTGGGTGTTAAAGTTGGGCATATTATAACAAAGTGTAAATGGGTAGAAATACGGCATATTTAGTTAGAAATACATTTCATCTAACAAAGTTGCAAAACTATAAGGAATTACAATGCAATTGAGACATAAAGTTTTGTATATCATAAACATATTCAATTGGTTGAAAATGAAGCACAAATAGTAAGAAATATGGTCTAGTTGGAAAAATATAAAAATGGACAAAAATGCAATGTAATTAGTGTTGAATGTGCAAGAATATTTAGAGGGGGGTTAATCATTTGTACATTAAAACATCAAAACCCTCATTAACATTCATATCCTTATTAGCCCTTAAACCCTTAATCAAATTTAGCATGCTAGTAAATAACTTAAACAACACCACATCAAACATCGTGCATAATAGAACACCAAATTTACATGGAAAACCCATGAAGGGAAAAACCATGGTGAGGATTAGCTCACCATATAAAGTTATTGCAACACTGGATATAATAGTCTCACTATTGGAGGGAACACTACCCAGAAGAAAGAAGTGATCACTACCAGATCAAAAAAAAGAATAAAGAAGAATGTTAAAATGTGAAATCTATCTCAAAGCAACAAAAAAGATTCACCACTGCAACTCTAGACCTTTTACAACGTTTAGATCACTTCCTTTAGTAACATCAGGTATCCTGATGAATGTAGACAACTTCTACTCATTGTTTCTAGTAGTCTTAATCATTAAATCTCACACTTCATTTCACACTTTTCCACTTCACATCTCAACACTTTGTAATGCACATCTCTCCCAATAATACTCCTCACATATATACCATATGTAGCTTGAAAAAAGTATTCAAGTTAGCTACAACCAAACATATGCACCTCAAAAGTACAAATTTAAAATAGGTCAGCACCAAAACATTCCCATGGTAGAAAGGAATGAAGGTGGACCACATCACACATTACCTCAAGCCCAAATCTACATACACATACTACGCCATGCTTCCACAAACATTGAAGCACATTTGCAATTAGTTTAAACACCCAAGGTTAGTTGAACCTATTTTAAAACACTTAAACATTTAAGTACACAATTGAACAAATTCAAAGAGGACTCATGGACCACACACAACATTTATCAAGAATCTTGAATATTCCATCAACACCTTGAAATGCAACAAAACTTTTATAATCAGGAAAGCATGGAATTAAATGATTAGATTTAAATTCCTTAATGTTATTCATGTAATCTATTTACTCTTGAGTGTTTGCAATAAACTTAATTATTTTTATGGTTATATGCAATATAACTTTGCGTTGTTTGGATTTAGGAAATCCTAAGGTAGGTTATTTAATTGCCAAAAGTGTTTTTCGTTTTGTGTTTTCTCTCATTGTTGTGTTGGGAAATGGGGTGATTTGTTTATGTAAGTCTTCCATAGGTTCCTAGAGGATAGGGGTTGTCGTATTACGATGTCAACCATTTATATTTTGTTGGGTAGTGCATATAGAGATATTATGTTGTGTACCCAATTTTCACAAACGGGGATGGTTTGTGCCTCCTTGGGATTAGGAGTGGAGTATGTGTTTGTTGCCTCCAGTGTTTGGAGAGGGTTTTTTACTTTTTTTTCTCCAGTGTTTGGAGTGAGTTTCCTTTATTTGTTGCCTCCTTGGTTTGGAGAGGTCGTCTTATCTGGTTACTCATTGTGGTTTCTACTGTGTATGTTGTCGATAGGAGAGTGGCTCTTTGTGGGGGTCTGGCACACAAAGGGGCACCAGGGTAACTCACATAGGGTTTAAGTAAGTGATAACTTAAAAAGAACTAATGAAAAAATCTCAAACTAATTAAGATAATTAATTCCTCTCTCATAACTCATTCACTTTTAATGTTTGAGATGAGACGAGAAGCGCAATTGGTATGAGGGTCCAACGGCTGGTAGAGTTGACCCAGGATAACCCAAGATGTGGGTTCGGTTTTCTAAGACAGTTGAGCTTGGGTAACTCATAGCAAATGTCATGTGACACTCTCTCTATGTCAACCAGATGTCAGTATTGTTGTACTACGTAAAATATAATTGTTCTCTGGAAGCATTGTAACCATTGTGTCAAGTGATTTTGTATTTGTATTTGATTCGGTTAAGTTATGTTGTAGCCTGTGTCTAGCAGTAGATGGTCTTGTGTAGGATTCCTGGTTACTATCTCCTAGCACGGGGGGTGAGCCTTCAGGTATCACATGGTTGGGTGGAACATGCACCTTAATCCGTTGGGTTTTCTTCTTGTTCGTGTGGACAAGATTTCCAGTTGGAGAGCACGTGGGATCCAGTTTCTTCCATGCTTAATTCATTCAATTGATCTTGTATTTTATTACCCCTCATTTGTTATCGAGGTGGATTTTGTATTATGTAATCATGCTTTGGGATTTATCTCATTTGGGGAATGAGTGTTGTAATCATGTTGTAAATTATATTATTGGAATCAAGTGGTATCTCATATTCTTTGATGCAAATTATTATGTATGGAATGTATGTGAACTTAATTGTTAAGTAATTAATTGTTATGGTTATAATTCATGTTTCTTGTTTGGGTTTAAGTAACTCAGTCTCATAACCTTAGGGGATTGGTTGGAAATGGTTAGTGAACTTGCATGTTAATTGTTCTTTTAAAAAAAAAAATAGTTCGTTTGTGTAGTAAATTGCAACTTCCCATAGGGTTGTGTGGCGGGGCATTACATCTATTGCTTGATACTCCATTCTGATATCTTTCATAATGGCACATAAATCTCGGTATGAGCGAGGTAAAATATTTGATGGTGGTAACAAAAATTCACCAATCAATCTACAACAAAAAATAATTTGTTCATATAAAGAATATTAATGGTACATATTTCATCCTTTATTTACTAGTGATGAACTAACAACAATTAAAATAGATGAAAAAATATGACATATATGACATACCTTAACATTCGTGAGATTGCTATGTTTGGATAAACCATTCATAACCTTCAAGTTCAACAGCAACAATACAACAGAGAGAAGATTTGTTTCTGGAGCCTTCATAAAGGGGCTCGTATGCCTTCTCAAGTACAAGTAAATCATCAACATCATCAAAGTCATCTTGATCATCACGATCAACTCTGCCACTAAATGTGTCATAGATCAATGTATTCGTACCATCATCTTCAATTGTATTTTTTGGCGCATGATCATCTTCTTCCAGAGGATCATTAACTTCATCTTCGATAATCACAGCTCCATGTTCATCTGCTTGCAAAACCACATTCTTCGGGTCGTGATAATCCATATCATCTGCCCTAGGGCACCCAACCTTTATAATAATGATTGACACAAATAACCATGATCATGATCAAGTGATTATATATATATATATATAAAATGTTAAAATGATATAAACATTTACAAATTCAATCAATATAAACACATATAATGAACAACTTACCAATAGGCGATAATCATGCCCTTCAAGCGTGACATGTGCCTACAATGTTTCTTAGTTTTTGTAATTAAAATTCGTCTCGATTTTAAGCCCTTGAAATTATTGCAAGAACAATAACATTTCCCATCACCCTTTTCTTTTCAATCTAGCCCACAATCTATCAAGTGTCTCTTCATTTTGTTTTGAACTAATATTATGTGACATGATTTTTCTTTACCAAGCTTTACTATTTAGATCTTCAAAAAATATCAAACTCACACTCCAATAATTTTTATTCATAGACAGGTAACAAAATTTAATAATTTTGATATTTTACACCAAAAACATTTAGCATGCAACCACCCCTGCAAAAGAGAACATAGTCTGAAGTTAATGACCCCAATAAACACTTTAAAATGCTAATTCCAAAACTTATTAAATTAAGTTTTAATACTGATTTCCAACCGTTAAAGACTCTAAAATCAAAATATTGAACTTGATCACAAACTTCCTACAACAGTAAGGTGGCGAGCTAGTAAGAGCAAGTGACCCATTCTTAAGAGACAACAAATTCAGATCATCATTGCTAATGTCAATGCAGTTTATCCTTTTAGTTAAAAGATGCAATGTAATAAAAGCTAACATGGCAGAGCTTATCCCTACAACCCTCAACATTGAGAGAGCCCTAATAAAAAACAATAGAAGCATTGGTAAGAGCATGATTAGGGTACAAACCCTAGGCCTCCGTAGAAACATAAACAATAACTATGGCAGATTAGTGAGGTTGCAATACCAGAAAGATTGAGACATTGTAGGTAATAACAAAATCTTCCAATCTAAATATTGTAGCCAATAGCAAGCACACTATGTAGCTTACTGACATTTGTAAATGCAATCTACGGTAAGAAGAATGACAGTCACTTGAGATATGACAGTCAAAAAGAGGCTGAGCAGTGACAAGATAATAAAGCTCAAACCTTACATAGTAAAGTGGATATTTTAACGGTGAGTTCCTTACCCTTTCTTTGACCTTAGGGTTTTCAAATGCTTTTGGTGATGTTAAGACAAGGCAAATGCAATGGGGGAATGACTATCCAAATGGAAATACTTGATGGTAATCATAGGTTCAATGTTTCTTCTTAGCCATTAATGTATAATGGAGGTAGTGGATTGCATGTTTGAGCAGTGTTTTGAGACTCATCAAAGATGGGAGAATAGTGAATAATACCTTGTGGACTGTGAAGTAGTGTCAATAAGGTTGAAGAATCTTAAGAACTACAATACCATGATACAATGAGTTCCTTGTAGTAAGTAGGCAGTCTATAGGGCATAGTTTGATTTTATAGAAGGATGCTCATGAAAGGAATCTTCAAGTGATAGTGAGTGAGTTGTTTAAAATTACAACTGAGGGTGCAATACCTAGTCTTAAAGGAAGTTAGCAAAGCATTAAATGTGCAAGAAAATTGAATCGTACACAACAAATAATTCACAATGTTATCTTCCATAATGCCTTGAGTTTGAAGACAAAAATCTCATTGTATCTTTATGATGAAAGTGGTGACCTTAATGGTCAATCACTAGCAACCATGATTTTAAAACATGCTATTGTGCTTATGGAGGCAACATTTTAAGCAAGGCAGTGAGTGGTGGTTTGGAACAATGGCAGGTATGAAGGACTTGCTTTATATGCATACTATGCAGTCTAGCTTAAGACATCGTTCTTAGAAGAGATTGATGGTGGATTATGGAACTCAAGGGTTATCATGAAAAGGATTAAAGCAAAGACTAAGATCTATTGAAAAGCCATGGTCATGAAGATAATAAAAATGTCACATGCAAAACCCTAGTAGCTGGAGTAATGAATACAGTGCCAAAGAGGATAGTGTGTTGGGGCAGATTTAGGAGATCTCCACATTATCTAATTACAGGGAAATACATCATTTATTTATTTTTTTAATTAAAAGAAATCATTCTAAACCCTATATAGGATACATTGATACTTCAAAAGCCTCTGAAGGAATTTGAGATTATGCAAATATATGTCAAGTAACATTCTTAAGGTTTAGAAAATCTTGATCACTCTCTAGAATAGCCCATTAAACATGGGTTGTGCTTGAATGCACTACATAATTGATATAGCACAACCACTCTGCATATCAACTAGAGTTATAGGCTCTTTATTGCAGCAAGAGGTAATCACTCTTCGATCATGCTATAATTACATCCTAACCTGTTAAACTTGAGACAACCTTAATGCACTCAATGATAATTGACACCTACATTATACAACCTGAATGAACTATATTATATGAGTGCCTCCATTTCTATCACAACATAGCCACATTAAACTTGGGTCACACATGAATGCATCCTATATTTGTTATAGCACAAATGTGCCACATGACTAATAGAGTTATGGATCACATAATTATAGTCACAAGAATTTGTTCCTTGGTTGTGATCTTATGGTGATTCCACACAACAAAATCTGGACATGAAATTCTCAAAACCTTTAACCTCTAAAAATGAAATCTGATGAGATGTTGCTTTAAAATATGATTTTCAAACCTGGAACTACAAATCTGACTTCACAACTGAATTCTACAAAAAGACAATGACTCAACCTAGCGATATCCTCTTGAATTTTTCCTGATTTTTCAAAAGAAAATCGTCCTTAGTTCTCCACAAACTGTCTCAAGTAGAGCAAAACACTGTTGCAGTAAATCAAGCACGAACTCACTTTTCTTTATGTCGGCCACAATTTGTTTTTTTTCTATTTTTTCATGTTTGTCGAAAATTCGACAAAAATGATAGCTAGCTTTTCGACGAGCCCCAAGTTCGTCGAAATTTCGACGAACGTCGGGGATAAACTTTCAAAAATTGAAAATTACACATCAAATTTTACAAGCACCCGACGAACATCGAATTTTATATATTTTGTTAGGCAGTTTCGTCGGATTTTGCAGTCAAATGTATTAGTGTGTGTAGGGTTGGATATATGATCTAAAAGGAGAAAACATTTAACAACTAAGAGGAAACGACAAGACAAGCGCCTAATTGCATCTGTAGAATTGACCAACATAAAGAGATAAGTATTTCATGTTTGAATAATGTTCATGAATTTTTATGTAGTTATTAATTCATGCTTGATAACATTGGAACAGTGAATCATGTATTCTTCTAGCATTGGTATTTCTCTTTGGGATAGTTTAGTTCTATGAACTATTATTAAAATCTCTAAAACTTCTTTCAGGACAGACCGAGGAGCATAAGGATGATGAGAGATTGCATTCAAGGGAAGAAGAGCTTGATGCATCTTGTGAGGAAGTCACACAAGTTGAAGAATGAAGACACAGCTTGCTACCATGGGACTGAGTTGGTGGCACATAACTAGAGGGTAAGTGCAAGAAGTTGAGTCCACGAAACGTGGAAGTTTTTTCCTTAGCCAAAACAAAAAAATCGGCATTGCAAAAACGGGATCCCGCTTCTAGGAAACGGGATCCTGTTTTTCAAAAACTGGATCCCGTCTAACTTCAGGATCCCGGGCCTAAATTTAAAACGGGATCCCGCTTTTAAAAAAATCGAGATCACGTTTTTTAAAAATGCGGGGATCCGGATTTTTAAAAGAAGATTTACGTTTTTGGAAAATTTTCAAAGCCGGGATCGCGTCAATAATTTTCAAAACAAAATTTTCAAAAATGGAAAGTTTCAAAACGGGATCCCGATTTGAAAATTTTCCATTTTGGAAATTTCCCGTTTGGAAAAATTACAAACAGAATCCCATTTTTTAAAATTCAAAATGGAAATTTTCAATTTTTGGCAATTTTGAAAGCGGGATCCCATTTTGTAGAACCAAAACGGGATCCTGCTTTACAAAACAGGATACTGTTTTGTAAACGGGATCCTGTTTCCAAAAATTTGAAATTGGGTTTTCTTTGTAGGCGGGTTTTTGCCTTGTATTTTGGTTTCTTTACAAAACAGGATACTGCTTTGTAAACGGGATCATGTTTCCAAAAATTTGAAATTGGGTTTTCTTTGTAGGTGGTTTTTTGCCTTGCATTGGGAATCCGAACCTAGGCCTTCAACCTGGTTTGACCTGCAAGTTGAAGGTCCTAACAATGTCAGAGAAAAATACCGAGTTTGGACATATGGCTAACAACTTTTTTTGCAGAATTTTTTGACGAAATTAAAACTCATTTTAGATGAGACAATGTAGATTCCAAATATATAATTTTTTTTACAATTGGATTATTTTTTCTATTTTTCAATTAATTTCTAATGAAACTAGTCCATAAACTTTAAATATTAGGGTTTTTTAAATATTTTAATAACTTTTGATCAACATAACATTTTGACGAATGGATTGCATGAGAACAAACTTCAGACAATTCTTTTCAATTAAAAAAAAAATCAAAAAATGATAAGTTAAGGTCATCTTATGCGTGTCGTACACAACGATTTTTCAAAACAACAAATGTCTAATAAAAAATTAACAAAAAAAAAGTATTCAATAAAAATTAAAAAAAATATCGAGAAAAAGCGAGTTGAGTCAAAATCTTTTCCCAAAAGGATTTAGAAAAATCGATAATTTAGGTCAAAATATGGATGTTGTACACGTGCATGGTATGGTAAAAAAAAGTGACTTTTAAATAGTGGTTTTTAGAAATGCCTATTGAAACTCAATTTGTACAATCTGGGTATTGAAATAAATTATATATTTAGAAACTAGACTCTGAGTACTACATTTTATGATTAGTGACTTTTTTGAAGATTCCATCTCTAAATGCTTCAAATTTTAAGGTCAAATGTGTCAAATGCTGAAAATCAGGGAAAACACTTCCACTTTTTGGCCAAAAAGTGGACTCAACTTCTTGCACACACCCTAGAGACATATCTCGAAGAGGAAGAACCTATTCAGATTGTCATTGCAATCAATTTCTTTGAAGAGGAGGAATTAACATTCAGAGGGATTCTGACAAACCAGCAGAGGCAACCTTGGACAAGGAGGTCAAGAGGTTGATCCAAGTACTTGGGGCTTCAAAGGGAGTCACATCATCATGAAGATCTGTTGTAGTGTATATTTTTCTGTGACGGAGAAATATGAGGTGAAAGCCCTTATAGTATATATTTCTTTGTGACATAAATATGAGGTGAAAGCCCTTGTAGTGTATATTTCTCTGAGACAGAGAAGTATGAGGTGAAATCCTTTGTAGTGTATATTTCTCTGAGACGGAGAAGTATGGAGTGAAATCCCCTGTAGTATATATTTCTCTGAGACGAAGAAATATGAGGTGCGAGCCCTTGTTCATCTCTGAGACTGAGATGAGACATCATGTTGAGAGACTCCATGATGGCATCACGTTGAGAGACTTTGTGATGAACCCTTTGTACTTGTGTTTTTCCACACATGGGAGTAGCCATGGTGGACGTCATGTTGAGGGACTCCATGACAACATCACGTTGAGAGACTTCGTGATGGGCCCATGTACTTGTGTTTCTTTCCACACATGGGAGTAGCCATGGTGAACATCATGTTGAGAGACTCCCTGATGACATCACGTTGAGAGACTCTATGATGAACCTTTGATCTTTCCCAAATGGATGTAGCCATTTTGGGCGTCATGTTGAAAGACTCCATGATGTAGATATCTGGAAAATATCTCCCTAGCTAAGAGGGAGTGTTAGTGTTTGGTAGCTTCAGCAGATATTTTCTTCTTAATTAAAAGGCACGTCAGCCTACATATTGCAATTATTATTTTACATTTTTCTTCTAAGGGAGATGACCTAGATGAAAAGTCTCCTAGATTGGTATTTATGTAAGGTGGTTATCATTCATTTCTATCATCAATTCAATCACTTTATTCTCACCTCTAGCAGAATTTCACCATTCCCTTTGCAACAAATCACACATCAAGGGAAGCATATTTATTTGTACTTAGCAACAAGGAGTGATGCTATTATTCATTGTATTAATTCAGCCTTAAGTAAGGCTAGACTTGTAAGTAGATTTATGCACTTTTATTCTAATAACAAAGATAATAGATTAAACATTAAATAGCCAATAACGTAAATCCATTCGCCCACAACATCATTAAGACATTCATTCATGATTTCCATAAAGATATAAATATGCCAATTAAAACCATACATGCAACTCAAAGAAATTGATCATGAAGACATTAAGTATATATATTTCCACAGATACAACATAACATGACTAGTATTCACAAATGATTACACGGTATGAATATACATTACATCAGCCTGATAGTACATCATAATGAACACATATACAAAATTACATCAAAGTTCTCCCAACACACGTGGGAGTGATACATCAATAAATAAAATACAACTAAAGTACAAATACACATCTAGAATATATGAATTCTGGATCAACAACATCTACATAACCCTGCACTGAAAGGTACAACTACATCCAAAGGGAACCCAATGGGGTGTGTGGCATGTTCCACCCAACCACCCCCATGCTAGGAGTAAACAAGGAAGGATCCCCGACCAAGCACATCCAAACAGTAACACAAGACTAACTCCAGTCAAGATAACATAATATCAAAATACCACTCACAAAACTAAACAACGATAAATCACCAAAAGACATAGCAATAGACCACTTCCAGAGGACTTCAATAAAACAACTCAAAAAGGAATGCTAGAGGAGAGTTTCATTGCATGGCTTTACATGGATTATCCAGACAACCTATCACAAGGTGTCACCTCTATCTATACATGGATTATCCAAACAACCTAGTTCAAGGTGTTGCCTCCATCTATGGTTCTCCTAACAGCCTATCTCAAGGCGCCGCTCCATAGGGTTACTCATGCAGAATCGTTAGCCTCTCGTGAGGACGAGGCATCGACCATGCCAACCATAACCTTCTCAGTCCCCTTTAGTCTATGATAGCACTAACAGGCAGACGAGGCATCCATAATTATCTTGTTTATTGTTTAACTACCCAACCCCTAATTAATTACTTAGGTTATCTCTGATTACTCTAACTCTATGTGGGTTACCCTGACAGCCCCTTTGTGCATCGGCCTCCACTTAGAGCCACTCTCTCTAGACACCTAAAACATAAATCTCCAACACAAGGATTGTACCAACAAGAAATATTGAACCAACAAATGGAACATCCGTAAGGCAAAACCATCTCGCCAAAATCATATGAACAACATCCACAAAACAACAACCCAAGTGTAAACTAAAATCACCACCATAGTCAAAACATAGGCCAAATATCAAATTGCAAGATCAAATATATCAACAATATCCCCACCTCTGGAAGTTCGTAATCAACAACTTAAGTTCCTATAACAGGATAAACTAACTCTAGGGTTTTCCCGCAAGACATAAACCTAAATAAAAGAAACCCACAATTGGTTAAACGAATAATCTCGAGAGTAAACAAAACATAAAACAACGCCATAACACAATTTATAATGTACAATAAATTTCACCAACTTTGTAAATCAATTACTCGAGAAAATTTAATTTAATTTAAAACACAGTTTATTTCCAATTTGCACAGTTACACTATAGCATTACAAATTTATATATATATATATATATATATATATATATATATATATA
>VDFB02001338.1:0-12987 GCA_007258455.2 Sequoia sempervirens
TAGTTCTTGGAGTGAAATGACCTCCTGCAACTTCATCATGAAACTCATGAAGTATCTTCTCAACCTGATCATTGTGAATACATCTTAATAGAACACCATTTAGATCTTTTTTGAAAAGAACACTATCTACCAGCACATATGGTATAGACTACAGTCTGAAGTATCTTCATTTAGCTCTATCTAAACCTGGTGGAAACTCACCAGTCTGTAAAAAATGGGTCATGTCTTTAGCCTAATTTTTTGTTATCAGGGGCATATCATCCTGAGCATTCTGGGGTTCATTTGCATTAACAAAAATAGTATCCTGTTCTAATTCATTTTCACTACTTGACCCTGAAGCAAGTTGTTCACAAAGACCCTTACCTCTAACCAACTTGGTGATCTTGATATCCACATCATATTCCATAACCTTAGTGACCCACCCTGCTCTTTTATCATTCAAATCTTTGTTCAACAGAAATTCTTTCACACTTGGGTGTGCAATCAAAACATGAATTTTGTTGTTTGAAACCAGAGGTTTAAACTTCTTTAGGCTTTTGATCACAGCAAGAACATGCTTCTCAACAAATGTATATTTTTGTTCATAATCAACAAGTCCCCGACTAAAGAAAGCTATTGGCTACTCTAAATTTTCACTATTCTTCTAAACCAGCATAGCAAAAAGTGAACTAACGCTGCCAAAAGCATACAAAAAGAAGTCTTTAGAGAAATTTGGATTTACCAGTGTTGGAGCTGAGGCTAAAGCTTCCTTTATCTCTTCAAAACTACGTTTTGCCTCTATAGTCCAATTGAAAACTGCATTCTTTTTAAGCATGGTGGTCAAGGGTTGTAGTAAATTCGCAACATCAGGAATGAATCTTCTCAGAAAGTTAATTCTCCCTAAAAAGCTCTGTAATCCTTTCTTGTGATTGGGTAATGGCAGTTCAAGTATAGCTTTGACTCTTTCAGGATCAATGGTAACTCCATCTTTTGATACTATATGGCCTAACATTTTACCTTCATGAACTGTAAAAATACTCTTTTTTGGATTGAGAGATATTCCATATTCCTTGCATTTTTCAAAAACTTGCTTGAGATGCAACAAATGTTCATCTGCATTTTTTGAATATATAGTTATGTCGTCTAAGTAAACTAACAGAAATTTCTGAATTAAACTTTGAAATGCCATATCCATGGCACATTGAAAGGTGGCACCAGCATTAGATAAACCAAACGGCATTCTCTTGTAGGCCATAGTGCCCCATTTTGTTGTAAATGTTATTTTATATTGATCCTCCTCTTTGACAAGAATCTGGTTATAACCAAAATAACCATCTAGAAGAGAAAACCTTTCTGATCCAGCAACAGCTTGAAGAATTTGTTCCATAGAGGGTAAGGGATAATGATCTTTCAGAGATGCTTTGTTAAGGTCTCTAAAATCTACACATAATCTTATCTCACCGCTCTTTTTTCTAACCGGAAAAAGGTTAGAAACCCAAGATGTGTGTTTAATTGGATATACGATACCCCCCTCAACTAACTTAGTCAGCTCTTTGATCATTAAATGTTCAAGCTTGGGGTTCAATGGTCTCTGTTTTTGTCTAACAGGCTTGACACCAGGTTCTAACTCAATTGTATGTTGTGCAATATGAGGTTCAAACCCTTTTAAATCAAAATATTGCCAAGCAAAAACATCATGATACTCTTGGCATAAAACAATGAAAGCTTTCTTATCTTCAGCTGAACAAATTTTTCCTAATTTGAGAAGCTTACCTTTAAAGATTTCAACTTCCTCATAATGATCTTCTTTCACTTGGATGCCGACTTTATTCTTCTTAAGCTGATCATCAGAATTAAATATGGATTCTAAGGTAACCAGCCCTTTGGGAAGTTTATTGGTCTTCAGCTATATCACTTGATCATCATACTGTTGTTTGATCTTTTCCAGGTTCACTATAGAAAATTGATCCTCTTGGAGCAGAAAAGTTAAAATCTGTTCATCACTTTCAAATACCTGCTAGTGAATGTTGTTATCAGGAATCAATGGCCTGATAACCACCTTGACATACTGTTGTATTTTATCCTTTTTAATATCACCTAGGATATCAAATTGTGCTCCAATTGCTGCAAGTCTGTCAGGATAATTATTCTGATTTCTTGGAATAGAAATCAGATTGAAGGCATTAAACTCTTCAATTATGTTCCATACTCTATTTCTGTAAGACTTCAAAGCATCATTCCTAGCAACATTCAACCCCCTGATCTGATTAACTATCAGTTCACTGTCTCCATAGACCTTCAAACAATCAATTCCTCTTTTCCTTGCCCATTCAAGGCCTTGGATAAGTCCTTCATACTTAGCATTGTTGTTAGAACATGCAAAAGCAAAATGAAAAGTTGAAAAGTACTTATCACCCTATGGAGAAATCAGCATTGCACCTCCACTTGCTCCATTCTTGGTCCTGGAACCATCAAAGAACATTTCTCAAAGTCCACTTTGTTGTTGCAACAACTGTTCTGAATCCTTTTCAAGGTTTGGAATCTCTGCACCAGGCTCGAGCACAACATAATTACCCATACTAGCATCTTGAATAAGGTCTTCAGGACTGTCCCACACATTTTCGGCCACCCACTCATGTAGAAGCACATCAGGAATAGCTTCTGATTGAAGTTCTTGAGTAGTAGCTAGTTCACTGTCAGAAAAAAAAAAAAAATGACATAATTTTTTTCTGCAGTAGTAGGAACAACGTTGATAGGACTTGGGTTGTATGGATCAATGTGGTTTTTAGCCAATTTTTCAGATTTAATAGTGACTTTGGTTCCATATCTGGTTCTAAACAACATATGTGACCAGTCAGCTGAAACATAACCACCTATCTTAGCCGTAAAGTCTCTTGAGAGGCACAAGGAAAAGAAAGGTGGAAGGTCTATGACACATATGTCCTGAGGAACTGAAAAATTCGGACAAGCATGAAGAGTAAGACTCAAATCTTTAATGATGCCCAATGTATTGATAGAAGTACCATCCAATTGAATCACTCCTTTCTCCAAAGGTTGATACTTTAGTCCAAGCTTGTCAACAATCTACTTTGGCATCATAGCTCTGCTAGATCCGATGTCTACCATACAGTTATGAACTAATTTATCACCTATGATTACTGACACATAAAATGGAGGTGGTTTAACTTCTTTTCTTGTCTCTATGCTGGGTTGTTTATCATTTCCTTGAGAATTGTTTGTTAACACAGCTCTAGCTTGACCTACTGGAGACTCAGACTTATCAGACACTTTAAAATTTGACAAAGCAGAGTGTAACATATCTTTTTGACTTGGGATAGCTAATGAATCCCACATAGACATCGTTACATTCATCTTTTTCATACTATCAAGAATATTATAGGGTACATTTGGGTTTGCTTTATAATGTACCTTTATGCCAGCGTGGTCAGCTTGCAAATGTGGTTGCTCCTTGACCAGAAGTTGCTGATTTTTCTACCAAACAGGAGTCGCTTGAGATGTAGATGGTTCAGCAGTTGCTGCCCCTCCTTTGTCAGCTACTTGATCAAGCTCGAAATCTCTTTTCTTTTCCCTGGTGTTAGCTGCAACCAGAGAATTATCTACATTCAATCCACAGAATTCTTCACCTTGCCAGTTAAGTAGGGTAGTTTCATTAGTAGGCTGCTCGTGGTGTTGTAAAGATCCATCATTGAATGCATTTTGGTGCGAACTTGAGGCATTCTACACCATAAGCACCTAATTGATGAGTCCATTTGAGAAAGTGGCTTGTTTATGAGGCTGGCTACAAGGGTAGCACCACTCATAATCTGCTGCTAAGTTATTCTGAACAGGGACAAGATCCTTGACTACACTGACAGGTGTTGGGGCATAAGCTTGAAAAGGTCTAGTATTTACACCCTGCCTTGGGGCCTGGTAATTGCCTTGATAAGCCTGCCTATTACCTTGGTATTGTTGTTACTGACCTAAATTATGCTACTGATAAGGCATGTTATATGATTGTTGCTCTTCCAAGCTCACAAGCTTATTACCAAAAATATGTAATAAACTTTTGATCTCTTGTAGCTCATTTTAAGAACTTGAAATAGCAGCCTCTTGTGTTGCAGCAGTGGGAACCACAGCAGAGATTGCTGGAACAGGTGACAAAGGTGTAAAAGGTGGTATATGCAGAGGGATATTTGCATGAATCTCTAGAAATATAGGCATTGGTGGCCTAGGAGCAAGTTTACCAGCCTATATTAGGTTGTTTTCAGCTCTAATTGCTACTTCAAAAGCATCTGGCAAAGACACTCCTCCCATTGACTGTATTAAAACTGAAATGTCGCTATTTATAGCTCTAAGATAATACAGGAAGGCATATTCAGGTGAAGGCCTCACCATTGCAGGGATTCTATCCCAGGTTTTTTGAAATATGAAATTGAAACCATTCATCTGCTCCTGAGGGGCCCTCTTAATCATGGTTAATTGTTCCAATAAAGAAAAATTATCAGACCTGTCCTGAAATTGTTTATGCAACTTGTCTCCAAATTCGTCCCAAGTTGCAATTGAGCCGACTGCTAAGCCCCTATACCATTGCATAGCTATTCCTTTCAGTGAAGCAGCTAATAATCTCACAGCAACATCCTCTTGAGTTATGTGACGAACTCCGCATAACGAAGCCACATCACGCATATGTTCAATCGAAGTAGTATGATCTTCCCCAATGAAATTTGGTAGACTTTTCAAGGTTTCCATTGGAATATCATTATGTTGTGCCAAATTTAAGGGGCTCCCTCCATTGAAAGAAACAAATGGTTGATTCCTTGGAGCAGCAACTAGAGGTGGTTGAGATGGATTTAATGGCACTCTAGGTGAAACGAAAGACGGGACAGTAATATGGAATCTCACAGATGGAGGAGTAGACTTGGATCTTCTAGCATAAGGAAATGTTGTTCCTGGCCTTTTTGTTGCTCTGCCTTGTCTTCTTGGTGGTGACAGCTGCAAATACTCGAAAGGAACTAAGACGCTCCTTGTCTGAACTCTTCTCATAAACTGTAGAAGGTGTTGATTCTGAGGTTCTTTCTCTCTACGGAGTCGCCAAGTATGCACAAATGACTTCTGTAAAGTCTGGAACTCACTAGTTGCATACTAAACCAACAATATAATGTGGAACTAGTCCCACCGAGCATGCCAGAAACTGTTATCAACCTGGATTTGCACCCTGCAGAATATAAACTCAACAATACAGTGTAACATGGGAAGACCTCTAAAGTTGTGGGTCACTTATAGGCAGAGGTCAACCTCCGAAGAAGGTCGGATTCCTTTGGTGTCACCTAACTACTGATTCTGTAAAGGGAAAGGGAGAAGGAATGCATAAAAATAAAACTAACACTATGGTGATGCACCGAACTGACAAGAATCATGAAATAAAATAGATGAACATACACTAGAAAACTAATGATAGTTACTTTATTTAATCAACATGAACTTCATGAACTTATGCATCATTCTTGAAAGGTTTAATCTGCATATACACTTTAAGAAGGAAAGATGAATTTCACAACTTTAAAGTTCGAATGCAGATTGAGAAACATAGTTCAAAAAAAATCACATAATCTAGAAGAAAATGAAAGTAGCATGAACACTAACACTATTTTCGAAGGTAATCTCTATATTTTATATTTAGAATTCTAGATGAGTTACAAAGCATACATCAGCTGAGGAAGGATTGCTAAAAATCACTAACTCTTTAGAATGTATAATTCGAACTCCTTTACAAAGAGGCAAAAATGCCTCATATAAAAAAGATGTGTCGGCCCCTAGGGCTTACAAAATATTAGCCTCAGAAAGATATACTCCTAGGTCTTTTCGAATGAAATTAATGTTGCATTCAAGTGAGTCCCTGTTGTCCATGTCGGTGAAGAAATGCTCTAGGAATGACCTCCTTGATCTTTTGCAACACCCGCATTAACTTTTGGTCTCGTGTTTATCTTCTAACCTCCCTGTCGAGCTACTTTGAATGCTCTTGAACTCAGAGCAGATCCACGTTGCCTTCATTCTATTGATCTTCTTCGCAAGGATCAAATTGTCATGGCTCTCCTATAGCCTCCTTCTGATTGGTTGAATAGAGCTTCATGGGGGCGCCAAATGGTCAAAAGGTCACCTCATCAGAATCGCATGTCGGTGAGACACTAATCGTGTCTCCCCAATGCGATTAGACCCCTAAGCGGTTATTGGCATAGCTCATGATGATTGGCAAGAGTTCATAGCGAGCCCAAAAGTCATATCGACATCCACAGTGACTGTCACCCAGAGCATCGGCAAGACATTTTGCTTTAGGGAAGGCCTCATGACGAGCCCTCAGGAGTCATACCGATATATCTCCCATCGCTTAGTCATCTGCATTCGGCAAGAGCTCCCTCAATAGGCAGGAGGTCATACCAATCTTTGTGAGTTATACCACTAAGCTCCTCCGTCGACAGGACATCCATGTGTCGGTGAGAGCTCATATCAAAGGAAATATCTCTCGATGAGCCCATTTCATCTCGGAAAGACCCTATCGGGTCGGCAAGACTTCCTATCAAACTCCCCCTCTTGGCGATGAGTCCCACCGTAGCCAGCTCCCTATCGGCAAGATACTATTCTCTTGATAGGACCTCATAGCGAGCTCCCCTTCTCTCCCCAAGTTCATTTCATTTCGCTGAGACCTCCAGCAATCGGCAGGACCTTATGTCGAAAGAAAAATCCTTCGGCGAGCTCACTTCATCATCTATCGGAAAGACCTCATCGGGTCGGGAAGACCTCTTGCTGAGCTCAAAACTGTTTCGGCGAGAGCTTCGTCTGTCGGCAAGACTTCATGCTGAAGCCTTCATCTCTCGGCGAGACCACCTCCGTTCACGAGACATCATTTCAAGCTCCCCTTCTTTGGGACCTCCAGTACATAGGGACATCTCCCCGAGACCACAACCTTATTCCGAAGGTACCCTCTCTTCGATGAGACACCACTCGGCGCGGATGTTACAGTGAGGTCCTTCTTGCTCCCCATTGACATCTCTCGAGACCTCACCGAATTCAACATCTCACTAAGGGCTCTTTTGTTTTTCCAAGACCTTTTCCAATCGGTGGGATCTTATACTTTCGCCAAGACATCATGGCAACTTACTTTCCTTTTCCCCAAGCTCACATCCTTTAGGTAATCGGGAGACCACCTTGATCGGTGAGACCTCTTCTTGAGAGCTTGTTTCCTTTAACCAAAGACGGCTTCGCCTTGGTAGAGACCTCACCAGCGATGAAACCTTCTGGCCAAGCCCCATACAGTCGGTAGGCTTGGCACGTCGGCCGGACCATTCGCGAACCCTTTGTTTTAAAGGACCTGTAGACATCTCCACGAAGGTAAATAACTCTCCCGATGCTGGCCTTGTGAGCAACTTTTCGGGTGACTCCCATCGGTCGAGAGACTTCACAAGGTGGCAAGAGCTCATGGCGAAAGCACCTCCGCCGGCAAGACTTCATGCCAACCAAAACCTTTCGCCCACATGCGATTAATCGGTGAGACCTCTCAGCGAGGTCACAATATTTTGGCGGGCTCGGACCATTTGGGGAGACCACCAGTGGTCGACAAGACCTCTTGCCAACAATTCCTCCTTAGAGAGGTCCTTCGTGGCCAAACCTTACCGGGCTATCATCTCTCGAGGGCTCATATCAATCGGGAAGACTTCACTTGATCGATGGGACTTCATACCGAGACCAATCCCACTTCGGCAAACTTAAATCTCTCGGAAAGACTCCCCTCATCGGCAGGACTTCTCCCCGAAGGCACAGCCTTATGCTGAGAGCTCCCCAATGAACAACTATCAGCATGACCCCTTTTCAAGCGGAGAGATACATGACTCCTGGCGACCCAAAAGTCCTAGCGACTGGTTTATTCAACCACATAGGATGCACTGCTAGTCGGCAAGACAACAGGAAGGTCTTGTCGACTCCACTCTCTGATGATTTTTGTGCCCAAAATGATGAGGCATACCTTTCAAATGAGATCCTTATGAAATGGAATCAAATGCATGACCTAACCCTCGATGCAAATGTCCCATCTGGCCCTTATGAACATCTGAAACATAACTTATCCTGCCTGATTGAGCCCGAAAGTGAAAATTGGGCAACAATCACTTTGGACCAACACCATCAAAACATGACTTCTACATTGTCCCTAAAGGCCAATTAGGCCACATTTACAAAGCAACCCCTATCCAATCACCTTTCCAATTTCCAAAATATTCCCAAACCTTCTCCATAGGTCACAAATAGTCCAAATCAACAATTTTCAGAATGGGAAATGCCCACTAAACCATCAAATTATAAAACTGTCATTTTTGCTTAATTTGAAGAAAGTTTATTGAAAATCAACATCCCCAACCTAATTTCACCACAACAAAGCCTCAAACACTTTCAATTGTGTTTGCACAAACTCAATCCACATTCAAAAGTTGTTGCCCCCAAATTTCACATCTACCACCTGTTGGAAGTGGATTCACTCTGAGAGGGGGGGTGAATCAGAGTGACACAAATTTTAACACTTAAAGCACAAGTTAAACTTTTGACCTTTAACTCAATGCAACTTTGTTTATGAGAGTGCAACTTGAGACTTGACTTAACATTTAACACATATTAAAAGCATCATATGATATGTTCAATTAAGCTTTATGAACAATCTTGTTGTGCTTTTCAAAACAAAACTTAAAGACTCCACAAAATATAACATTGCTTTACTTTTGACATACTTTTAAACATTCTCACATGGAGTATAAAATGCAGCTTTATGAAATACTTTTAATGATCAGATTTGTACAATTTACTTTGTATTACAGACTTGAACAAATTGACATAAATCTTTTGAACAAACTCAATGTATCAGAACATTGACCAACTGAATGAGCACATTAACATGAAACTGAATAAGATACAAAAACACATCACATAACACAAAGATTTCCTCAGTGGAAAAACCCTCTTGGGGTATAAAAACCACTTGCAAACTGATCCTTTTATTCATTGAAAAGAGCACCAACTCTGTTACAATGTGGAGCACCAACTCCGTTATACTATGGAACACCAACTTCATCAAAAACTCAAAGTATTGCAACCTATTAGAACCTTATAACTACAATGACTATCTGCAGTTACAAAATTACAATAGGATTAAAAAATGATTTTGCAATAATGTCCAACTCAAAAATAATCTCTATAATACAACCAGAGATGAAAAACAATATAAACCCCTCTTCTCTTCTTTACAGAATGATATCACAATGTTAATCAATATACTTTTTAGACTATATCTTCTCATCACAACGTCATGTGTTTCTGCCAAGAATTTATACAATGATTTACAAACAGTTATTCGTTTCAAAACCTGTATCCAACAACCAAGGTTTTTATGAACAATGTTGTTTTTAATCATGATACCCATCAAGGGTTTTTAAGTATAACCATAGAAAAACAACAATATGTAAATGACTATCACTGGAGTAATGAACCCCTTGAGTGTAATCTCAAGTTAATCACAACTGTAATCAATCTTTAACAAATCTCAATAAAGTCTTAACCACAAAATCAGTTATATTTTTCAACTGGAAAAAGATCTTACAAACTGGAAAGCGATTACCTGTCATGGTGGTCCAAAAAAAAAACTAACTGTCTGTGTAAAACCTTCACAATGATCTCACTAAAGCTCTACCTACTTTCAGCTCAAAAACTAGTTGTAAACTGAGATCTCAAATCTTTCATGGCGGCGCAGCTAGGGTTTCAAACCCATAAACTTGAGAAAAAAATAAAATGATTTCCCTATACTTTTCAAGATAAAAATTTTAATTCCACTATCAAATGATGTTAAACATCATTTGAAATCTGCATGAGACCGACACAATAATCACTAATCAAATTTTCCACATCATGTTGTCCAATGCCCACGTGAGCTAACAATTAACATCCAATATAAGCCGACTGTCCAAGTAATAAGTATGTCAAATACCACATGGATGGAAAAGATCAAATTCTCCAAATTAAATGATAACCACCAAATTTCAATAAGTTGACAACAAAATAATGACATGAGCCCGAAACCTACTAATAATATCATCGATGTCACCATTCTTTAAAGTATAACATTTATGAGCCCAAAAAATATGATGTTGGCCTAAGTGCTATATGAAATGCACTTTGAGAACAATAAAATGTTTCCATGCAAAGTCAATGAACCCGATTATGAATCAAAGTGCCAATAAACATATCAACTCCCTAAAATAAGTTGATGTCACCTTGCATATAAGCCCAAGTTTTAATATCAATAAAGTGCATAGAATAGCTGACAAAAATAATGAAGTATAATGACATCCATGTCATTTTAAATTCCCCTCTTCACAAGGTTGAAATCCTTTTATCAACATGGTCAAAGACATATGCTTTCAGAAATTGAAGAGTCTGATTCAAATATGACTATTGAAATTCATTTACCAAAGCAAGTTAGCCAAAATAATGCCCAAAACAATATTATAATATTGTCATAAATATTACCTGCGAGCCATGGAGGTGACTTTTACAAAGTCACATGAAATCAACACTATGGTAAACAATGATCACCTTTAGAAGCTGATTATGAAATCAAGCCAATCTGAAACATATGAACTGGATGAAGACTTCATACATACCAATCACTATGTCCTAGCCAATGACACCAAGATAATGTGAAAGAACCATGAAGATATGAAACAAAAAAACCATCTGAAGAAAAAATAATAACCTCATATACCAATGATGCCAAATGAAATATCAAACTCAAGTGACAAAGAGAGCATTAATATAATTCCAATCCAATGTGCCATGTATCAAATAATGTATCATAACCGTTGACACCAAAGAATTGTGTGACAGCCATGAAGATTATCAATAGAATTCCATGAAGACATAATCAAATGAATCTTTTCAATTATGCCATGATCAACCTGATAATGAGCAATTGAAATAATATACCTGATGTGCAATAAAGAAGGGCCAGCCTGTCCAAATGAAACCAACTGTTCCATGAGAAACCATATAAATGATATCACCTGAAAGCCAATGCCATAACTCAACACCTGTATATGCAAGACATGTCCATAAATGATATCAGCTGAAATCCAGTGCCATAACTCAACACCTGTATATGCAAGACATGTCCAAATGAAACCAACTGTGTATGCCATGTAACCAATACCAATCACCAAGATACCAAGCCAAGCCTGTGATCTTTAAAGCATGATAGGCAACAACCATCAATCTGAACATGTACTGTAAATACCAAAGCACCATTTGTGTCTTTGTCATCAAGGAAAAACTACTAAGGGGTGAGAACAACACCACCCTCAGACCACTTACTTTCACTCAAAATTCACAATTTTTCCAACCAGGGCATCCCATAAAACCATCAACTCACCTCCCCTACTCACATAAACCATGTACACACTAAGCCTACACCTTAATGATCCATTCCACTAAGTTACAAAAAGATATAGTGGGTGGAATGTCTTATATAATCATTTTACACAATCAAACCCTTAAAATAGGGTTACACAGGCAGTCATAGAAAAAGTTGTGTCAAATCCTTCAAATTTAATGAAACCTCACCAAACCTGCACCAAAAGAGATTAAATTCATGTGTTCATCCAATTCAACATCTTTTAGACCAATAACCTCCTATACGGAACCATACACAGTATGAAAAGAGAAAAAATTTAGGAAATTGCAAAGAATTCAATGTCTTTTGATTCAAATTTTCAAATTTTACATATATATCATTTTTCACAATCAAACCCTTAAAACAAGGTATCCACAGGTAGTCATAGAAAATGGTGAATAAAAATCTTAAAGTTTAATGAAACTTCACCAAACCTGCACCAAAAGAGATTTTATTCATATATTCATCCAATTCAAGAGCTTCTACACTAATAACCTTCTGTACAGAACCGTACACAGTCTAGAAGGAGAAAAAATTCAAGAAATTATAGAGAATTCAATGTCTTTTGATTCAAAATTTCAAATTTTACAAGTGCCAACCAATTCCCAACATCCGAAAAAGCTTTTAAAGCATTTTAAAAACATGACTAATCGGTTTCCAACTAATTCCCACTGAACTACAACAATACGACTCTTGAATTTCCACGTTTTTCCTTTTTGCAACTTTTTACATATGACATCATGACAATAAGTTGTAATTTTGACACCTTTAACAAAATGAACCTACTATTACTCAAATTAGATAAAGATGGCCTATTTAGACCTTATTTGATGAAAAAAATGACTCAAACCTGCCAAAATCTAATCTAGGACCAAAATTGACCATATTTAGATGAACTGGTATGGTGCCCCTGCACCAGTATGTGAATGGAACCAAAGGATATGGTATTTTGTATGGTGCCAGTAAATGATTTTGGGTTGGTTGGTTACAAATATAGTGATTGGGAAGGCAGTGTGGATGATAGAAAGAACACATCTGGATATGTGTTTTACTTGGGATCAGGAGTCATTTCATGGGCTTCAAAGAAACAACCCGTAGTTTTCCTATCTACAGTTGAGGATGAATATATAGCAGCAAATGTAGTAGCATGCCAAGCTATTTGGCTAAGGAGGACCTTAGCAAATTTGAAGGAAGAACAAAAGGATGGAACAACTATATTTTATGACAATGTTTCATCAATAGCTTTGAAAAAGAATCCAGTTTTTCATGGAAGAAGCAAGCACATTGAAATCAGGTATCATTTCATAAGAGAATTAGTTGAGAAAGGTGAAATCAAAATGAAATTTTGTAGGTATGAGCAATAGCTTGCAAACATTTTTACCAAACCTTTGAGTAGAGAGTTTTTTGAATGCCTAAGAAGAAATTTAGGTGTTGTTGATCTATATGAAGAATGATGTTGTTTGATGGCTCAGTCAAAGGAAGAGTGTTGGAAATATTTTTTTTTTTTTGTTTGAGTCTTTCTCATG
>VDFB02001339.1:0-24664 GCA_007258455.2 Sequoia sempervirens
TCCATCTATCTTGGCTTTATCACCCTTTCTAGCCCAAATTCTGGCTCCTTTACTTTCTTTGGGTTTTGTCACATCTTTCTTGGTTTTTGTCTTGATCCCTTTGTCATCTAACTTATTTTCCTTGATGAACATGTTGTTAGGCCTACCCTGATCACCATTCACAACTCTATTTCTCAAATGATAAGTACTTTGTTGATCATGTTTTCTACACAATAACAGCTAGACAGAATATGATATCCTATCTCTCTTGAAAGGTAAATCTCTATCGGCAAGCCTCAAGAGATAACCCCAAGGTCTCTAATGTTAGGTCTTGATAGTGCATAAAACAACTCAGTAACGAAATGTGAAAATGTTGGTGATCACAATGGGACCTTACTATGAGCAAAATGCTGAATAAATTTTATCAGATTTAACAAACTGGTGATCCTTCAATCCAATATTTAACCCAATAATTGAAGAAATAGAAAAGGATAAGGGTTTTAAAGAGAGTTCTAGATCTAATACTAAACCTAAGATTAACAATGAAAGTAACCAATACTTGAAATGGACCAATCCCTCAAAACTGATTTCTACATGACCAAGATAAATCTACAATCTCATAGAAAACAGTGCAATCTTCTGAGGTGTTAAGATTTTCAAATCATGAACACTCATTCAAAAAACCCTATTGTAGTTGAAGTGAATAAACCTTCACAACCAAACTTAAGCACAAGGAATATGAAAAGTCTAGGCTAACTTTGCAAAGCAACTAACAATCAGTTGGTTGCAAAAAGTATGGACTAAGAGATTGCTGCAACATTTAAGTATCAAATCACAAACATTATCAAATCTACTCTAATCTAAATATCGACCAACTCAAAGAAATTTTAAAGATGGAATAGAAAAAAACCATGCAAAACAAGAGAGCACAAATATGGCACCAAATCACAATGTCACTATTTACATTCAAATTGTTCACTGTAGCAACAATTTTAGCTTTCTGTTACAATATTTGCTTGAGGGGAACTACTTGCTAACTTACTCTACTTCTATATTCTGATTACAAGTTCTAACTTCCTAACTATTTCCAACTATCTAATTCTTCTAACCCTTTACAAATGAGGCAACATGCCCAATATATAGAAATCTCCAGAAATCCGTCGGCCAGGCAAGGGTTTCGCAGCAATAACTTAGCACAACCACCTGGCTAGAAGAGTCTTCGAAGTGGGTCAAATATGCAATAAATGCGCGTTCCATCAAGGTTAGCCTTGGATCCACACCGCAACATGAACGACACGTAGGAAGATAATAGGGAAGCACAAATCGCATCGCAGCCTATCATTAGCTCTCTTCCCTATTATCCCCACGCTGATCTGACTCTTCATGTAGCCTCAAGAATGCTACATCCAAGTCAGCCATAGGTGGTACTAGCAGAACCCTAAGTCACCTCTCCATGGACGCAATCTCGTCCCTTGAGTGTTTGACCAACCTATCCCAATCTACCTTGTATGTCACATGTTTATCAATAACTGCGAGGTAGGTGGCCGTATCATCCAGTTGGTACTCGAAGATAGAACCATCATCAAGTGGTGCATACACATCATGCCACCATTCTCTCAATTTTTCCAAGCTCAAGTACTTGGGCACGATCTTTCTTCTTCTCGTCATGATTTTAAAGAAGGCAATGGAACCATTGTAAACCTCAGTCAAGGTGTCATCAATCTGCTTCCCTCGTTTGTGAATCTTTTTCAACACCTTCTACCTAATTTGTAGTGCCTCGAACCATTCCCAAGGTTCGACAGCTTTGGAAGAAGGAAGGATCCCGTCACTCACCAACTTGTCACAGGTGCATTCCATTAGAGTCCTGGTGTTCTGCAGATGGAGGTCTATATCCTCCTTATCTTATGCTAACACCTATTTCAACCAATCAGTTGCCATAATAGCATCTTTCCCAATTGATAGGATCTCCTTAATAGCTTCATCACCCTTCCCTTGCACTCCTTTGAACTAATTCACAGTGGCAAGGGTGGAAGCCTTCATCTTTTCAAGCTCAGTTATGGTCTCCTCAGGCAGAGGATTGGTAGCAGAGGAAGGAGGATTAATGGACTGTAGAGGCTTTATTAATTCCTCCAAGCACTTCCTGAGATTTTCATTTTCACTCTTAAGTTCCTGCTTGGCCCTCATTTCCTTCCTCAATTGATCCACCATAACTACACTAGAGACCTCATAGTCCTCAATATCTTGATCAACTAATGTAGGCCCAAGATTAAAAGTCTGTATATCATAATCACTTCCAGCCACATCGTCTCTATTTTTCCCTAGAACAGGGGTAGCAATATGAACCACCTTGTTATGTGCCTCATCCCTCTCTACTCGTGAGATCACCCTAGCCTTCTTTTTTCCTTTATCTTTTCCAATCTTTGCTAGTAGCGCATCCCAATTGGGTGGACTATCCTCCACTACCACCTGTTTTCTCTTTATTTCCTTCTCCAGCCAATTAGGGACATTGGACTCAATTTTCACTCTACTTTGGCCAATTTCTTCTTCATGCTGATCCCTAGGCACCTCCTCGCTCAAATTATGTTCATCAGGAGTCTCATCTATTTTACTTTCTTCCTCTATAACACGTTCCTCTTTGTGTGTAGGGGATGGATCCCTCATTGCCTCTACCTCCCTAGGAGGAGATTCTACTGCTTCAATTCTGACCGGAGAGTCTGCATGTGCAACCATAAGGGACTGCATTATCTTTTAAATTTCTGCCTCCACACTGTGGAGTTCCCCTTCATGAAATTCTTCCTCTCCTGTATCTAGATGATCCTCAACATCCTCCTTTGTCTCACCTGGATCACTTTGCATTTCATGAGTGGGAGGGATGTCATCATGCTACTTCCCATGAGAAGCCATCGGAGGAAGATTAGCCATAGGCACACTGTCCCTAAGAGAAGGAGTCCTAGACTTCCTTGCATATACTTTGGACTTCTCCTCCAAGCTTTCAACATTTATTACTAGTGGGGAAACTTCTTTCCCAACCTTGGAGCTAGCCTTCTCTGATAATTTAACAATTCTTCTCCTCTTAGGCATAGTAACATTAGCTTTAGGACTCTATTTTTTAGTCTCTTTCTGCTCAGGCTTCTTAGTCCTAGTCCTTTTCTTAGCCTTTGGCTTCCTCTGTTTCACTACTTCTTGGGCCTCTTCCTCTTGAAAGCCTTTAGATTTAATTTTGATTGGGGAATCTAGATTTCCCTTTCCCTTCGGATCCTGCTTGGTGGATTCTTCAGAAGTAGAATGGGAATCCAAGTCCCCCATCAGGGCATAGGTGCATTGCACTCCTTTGTTTTCCAACTCCCATACCGTGTGTTTGAGCCACATCCTAGTGAATTTGAGGACTGGATCCATCAGTTGCTTCATCTCTGTCTTTTCCTCCTCTAACCAATCCACATCACCAATTGGCCTATCCTTTACTGCCTTATAGGCATGGTACTGAATTGTGTTCCCATCATCTTCCAATTGAACAGGCATTGCTCTTACATTATATAATCGAACTACATCAATTGGAAGCCGGGAGAATTTCTTCTTTTTGACCTCGTATTCTTCACTACAGTTGGCCCAATAGTCCTCCAATTTTACCTTATGGCTGTACTCTCTACTGGCCTTCTTTTGAGCCTCCCCTGTGATGTCAAATTTGGATCTCCTAGAGTGGAAAGACAAGCCAAGAGCACACAATTCTTCTTCTGAAGCTTGGATAGAACCAACGGAAGGACATACCTCTCCAGTGCCAATCCTTAGGGGAAAATCCCACCAAACTGGCCTTATATTTGTCCTTTCTTGACAATGGTATCGTAAAATCACACCTTAGCGACTTCCAACAATATGATGTGGTCGCTGGATACCTTGGAAGTTTGTACAGGCCTTTGACAAAACATCAACCAAAATGTAGGAGGAACCGAATGAACTGTGCTCCATAATGCTAATGAGCTCCTAGCCAGGATCCGAATCCGCCACATGTTCTCGGCCTCTTGAAGCATTTTGGTGATATGCATGGTGAATGCATCATTTTCTCCTATAGTCGAGCTCTCCTAAATACAACTCAAGGAAAACTTCATAGATATGTCCTTCGGTACCCTTGTATCAAATCCTCTGTAGGGATGGAATCTAGCCAGTGCATAGACCAAATATGAGGTCATTGTGAAGGTCTTTGTATGCAACACATTGGATAATTGCCTGTGAATTACTTGGCTAATGACCCCTGCCCAATGGTAGTCAATTTTCTCTTGTTCCATCCTTACAATGGCATGGCACATCCAATTCTCAAATGTACCAGCACTCTTCAATCCAACCACCCTGATAAGAAAGGTGATGGAATCATAGTACTCCATCTTGAATTTTGCTCTGAACAGCTGCTTAGGCAATTTGGAGTAGTGGGACTTGGGCTTCTCCAGCCAGGAATTGATTAGCTGCTATGACTTCACAGTTTGGTCATTGTAGAATTCCTAAGCTACCTTAATGGTGAATCCCACCACATGAGATCTATCTGGCATGTCGAAGGTTTGGGCGATGGAGACCAAGTTGAGATTGGTGACAACTCTCCCTTGAGGCCCAATAATCCTCTATGTATCCTGATCGTAGTGCCTGGTGCACTCAAGGACTAGCTCATAGCATTGCACTGTGGAATGGAAACTAGCTACATGGGACAAACCTGATTCCATCATCCTTCTAGTCACCAAAGGAGTATCCTCAGCCGCCAACCTTGCTTTAAACTCCTCATAGTCCCAAAGGCCAACATTCGTATCAATGACTTCTAACCAGATAGAAGTGATCTTACTCTCAGGGACTTTTCTCTTAATGTCCAACTTCATCCTCTCTGCATCATACAATGAGGAACCAGCCACTGCTTTGCTTGACTCGGCCTATATTCAACATGAAAACATAGTAAGAATCATGGGAAAGCAAGGCTACTCCATTAAAACACCATTAGAATGCATCTCATATAGTCAAGGTGTTGTTAAAATTCACATAGAATGACCACAATAGATTCTGGGTTTCAAGACCATCTGCAGAGTTTGAGCCAGAGAGGAATTTTGGGAAATTCTAGACCAATCGGATTCCAACGAAAAAACCAAGAAACACCTACTTAATCATCAAACCTGATCATTTTTATCAATAAATCGCATGAAAGATCCAATTATGACATGAAATAATCATCAAATGCATCACAAATTATAAACGAATCCAATTATTTCATGTTCCCTTATGTTTCATCAATTTTTGGGGAAATCTGTGAGGGACGGATTTCCGCAAAGAATGGGCCAAAGAAGAGGCTTCAGAAGATCTGGGAGATGGCGGATTTCAGAGAAATCCGGACTTGGTGGACATCTGTGGTTTAGGCACAATTCCAGACCATTGGGGAGGTCCCGCAATGCAGGTTTCGGTAAGAGTTAAGATCTCACAAAGAAGTCCTGGTGAAGCCACGAAGTTATGCCAAAAGATGCTATCAGAAAAGGTCTCACCAAGACATGAGGAATTCGGTGTAACATCGATATGATCAAAGGTTAGTCGCGGTAAGGTCTTGTCCAATTTGACTGATGGGTCCAAGCAAACACTTTGACCAGACTTAAGTTCTTGATAGGAGGTCCCAGCGAAGTGGCCATGTTATGTTGACTAAGGCATGATTCGAATTCGGCTAGAGGTCTCAGCGAAAAGATCCTTGCTCGCTAATAAAAGGAGGCCTCACCACAACATCATGGTGACCATTATGAGTCTTAGCAAAAGCAAAGGTTTTGGCAAGAGTTGAGATCTCGCGGAGAGATCTCAGCGAAGGCGAAAGTCCTAGCGATAGAACAGAAGATCGGTGTGAGAAGGGAGCTCGCGGTAAGGTCTTAGTGAAACATGAATTTCTCCCCAACAGAAGATCACTTGGCAAGAGTAGGGTATGTTCAGCGAAAGGTCTCAGTGATAGGATGGAAAATTGGCAAGACAAGAGGAGCCCGCTATGAGCTCTTGGCGATGAGGTTTGTCTTGCCGATAGAAAGACCTTTCGGCATGAGAAACACAGTTTCCTGGTGACTAAATATAAACTCAAAAAGGCTTCAATGAGACATAGAATGACCGTTGTGACATCTCTTTGACTTTGAAAAGTTACAGCGACTAAAAAGAATAAGGCTCGATGAAAGCACAAGTGCTCGGTGGGAGGTCTCCCTGAAGGACGGATGTCTTGGCGAAGGAAAATAAAAGATCAGTAAAGCTATTATATTTTTCTATGACATCTTGGTGACTTGGACTGGTCTTTCCAAAAATGAGGATGAACAAGGATGTCGATGAGACATCTCCTCACGGGGTGAGGTCTCAGCGAAAGCAAAGGTTTCACCGACTGATGCGCATAGAAGATTTCATCAGTGTAAAAACAATAGTGTTACAGTGATCCAATATGAACCTAGGAAGACTACTTCAGCAAACCCAAGGTGATCGATATGATGTCTCAGCGAGCTCGAATGGTTACAGCGAAGGGAATCCAAAAGGGATGGGGAGTCCCAATTTCATCCAGACACTGAACCGTCCATGTATTTCGACAAGTTTAACTTAGGGCAAGTCAGGGATGGGCCCTTCATGGATTTTTTTTGTATAAAAGGTTAATCCTAAGACGAAATCATCCGATATGGCATTGCCTTAGGTCTGAACCCTATTCACCTGCCATTAGCACACAGGAAGGCCCAAAATTTAGTTGTTTCACTGTTAAGTCACCACTAGGGTTTACTAATTACTCTCAGGCAAGATTCATTAAAATGCAGAAAGACACATGAACTCAAAACTCACATAGGAAATGACAAAGGATGCAATACCGAACAACCCTAGTGCGAAATAAATAAATAAATAGGGACTCAAATCCCATAAGCCCCCACAATACCAATGTGCCATTCATAATTCAATTCAAAGCAAAGCAATTAGACACATACCATTATAAAGCAGGGAATGATCCTAGAAGCAGCAAATGCAAATCTCAACGGTGCCCACAAAGAATAGAGGCAAAAACACACAACAGCCACCAAATCAATTAATTCGAGCCCAAATGCCTCAAAACGAAGTCAATCAATCACAGGAAAGCACTTCTTAGCTCAAATGATGGCAAACAGTGAACATAATGGTGCAAAAGATCTTAGAAATCAAGTAGAATCTAGTCTTCAAAGTGCGTATGAAGCCATTAATGCACCTGATAAGATAGTCATGAAACCTAGGGAACCGACAACAGGGCAGAGTCCGGAAAAATCCGGACCACGCGAAAATCTATAAAGACCCAAAATTCCTGAGCAACAAGGTCCAACCGGAATCCAAGCAAGATTCGGGAAAATCCAACCAGGGCAGAAAATCCTGAATCAAGGCAAAAGCCCGAAATTCACTCAAAACTTAAGATTTTCAATAAATATCCTAGGGAAACACTTAGGAAATTAAAATAAACATTTAAGCACATACCCAAGTAAGACAAAAACCTCAAAAGAAAGAGCCAAAACACCAAAACCGAAGCAAAAGAGGGTTCCTACTTATAGTGGGGCGTGCATGCAAAAAAATGCACAACAAATGGCGACTTCTGCTAGGAAAATGCTCCAGAGCATTTGATGACGAACATGAATCAAGAACCCAAAATCTCTTATTTCAATCTCACCATTAAACAAACAAGTCAAAATGCAAGATTTAAAGAATCAGAACCAAAGGATGGATCAAATCCTCCATAAATTGAAAATCCAAGTGTGTGCACATGAGTTCATTTCCCTCCTTAAATTACTACAGAAACCAAGTTCAGTCAAGTTAGGCTACGTAAGGATTCTAACTTCAAAAGCAACCTAGATAGGGCCTCACTACTAGTCAGGCATCCATAGCCTCGGCAAGGTTATTGTTGTGACTCTCCAAAACATAGCTCTATTGCCAGCCAGGCGTCCATAGCCCCGGTAGAGATATTCAGGTATCCCTGATAAGTTGAATTTATTCTTTTGATATTCAATATTTCATTTTTCTTTTCTTTTGATATTCAATGTATGTCTCTTTCATTTCAACCTGTGAACAATGAAGTTCACACTCAGGACTGAGAGCCATAGTGGCACTAAAGAAAAAATAGGATTTTTCACTTGACAAAAATTCACAAGGGTTCCTATAGTGACATCAGGATTCTTAAGATATATGAAAGATATAATATTTTCAGAGTACTTCAAGTTCAAATCCATACCAGTGACTCAACCTTCTATAAATCTAACATTAAAATTGTTGGCAATAGCAAAGACTTCAACCATCCTTTCAAGATGCAAAACTAAAGTTCACCAATGAAATACTTAGAACAATTCTACAGAAGGCAGATTTTCCATGCAGGTGCAACACATCCAGGCTAAAATAGAGAAACCCCCAAAGCAAAAGCAATGCAAGAACAAACAAACCAAAAGGAAACCCACACCAACCAAAACAAACAAAAGCAAAGCAGAAAGGGAAACCCTAATCTAACTATATACAAGATCAGAGCTGAAAATAGCTCAAGACTGGAAATAATGCTTCAAATACTGCCCATTGATAGGTAGTGGGATATCCTCCCCAGTGAGAGTTTTCAAACGAAAAGTATTATCTCCTAGAATTTATGAGATCTGGTAAGGTCCAAGCCAAAGTTTGTCAAATTCTCCATGCTCTCCCTTACGGTCATGGGCTTTATCCCAGGAAAGAACCAAGTTAGAAATTTTAAAAGCTTTAACCTTGACTCTTTTATCAAACCACCTCTTGAAAACCCCTTGATGCTTAGCAAAGTTCTCCAGGGCTTCATCTCTCTTTTCTTCAAGGTGCATAGTTCGACAAGTCTTGCCTCACGTCTGTCCCCTCATCATAATACTCATTGATGAACTAAAGGGTAGGAATTTTCAATTGTATAGGGAACACAAGTTCTAATCCATAAACCAGGTGGTAGGGTGACATCCCTATGGAGGCTTTATGTCTTGTATGATCTACCCAAAGAGAAAATCTGATTTGGTATGCCAGTCTCTAGGGTTCCTACCTAATAACTTGTGAATGACAATTAGCAGATTCTTACTAGATGACTCAGCCAACCCATTACCCTGTGGATAGTAATTGGATGCAAATTTTATAATGATCCCATGATCAAAATCCCAGTTAGAAAAATTTAACGATGAAAATGCAGGACCATTGTCACAAACCAGAATTATTGGACATCCAAAATGATTAAGAATACCAGATTCAAGGAAGTTAATCACTACCTCAGAAGTACACTGCTTGCATGCGAGAGCTTCAGTCCATCATGTAAAATAATCAGTAATGGTGAGAATATACATGTGACCAGCGGAGGAGGGTGAATTGATGGGTTCAATGAAGTCCATTCCCCATTGAGCAAAAGGTTTTACCTCGATGACCGGCTGAAGTGGGAGTGTTGCATACTTCTCTCTAGTGGCTGCCATTTGACACACATGGCATGTCCTAACATGACCGTGGGTGTCTTTGAATAATGTAGGCTAGTAATAACTAGCTTTGAGAATTTGGTTTGCTATAGATGGTGCTAACCCGTGGCCTGTACCATATCTATCATGGAACACTGACATCATTCTTTCAGATTCTGCCCTTCCTAGGCACCTTAAGTACACACCTTCGTGATTTCTTTTGTATAAAACAACCCATTTTAACATGAAATTGTCACTCTTTAAGAAAAATGCCCTTCTTTGTACTGGATTGAGATGATTAGGGCATCTTTGAGTCAGAAGATAATGAACAACATCATCATACCACTCGCTAGGAGAAACATCCTCCAAAGAATAAGCCTGGGCTATAAGATTAGGGCCTGTCTCTGCCATTGTCTTCGTGAGCCCCTGCCCTCTTACTGGTTTCATGGGCTGAATTTCCATATCATATTCTTGTAGCATAGTTACCCACTTGGCTCTTCGTTCTCCCAGTTCATTCTGTATCAATAGTAGCTTGACTATAGAATAAAAAATTATAGCAAAGATCTTATTTATGAGGATGTAATGTTTGAATTTTTTAACCACTCTGACTAAGGCATAAGCCTGCTTCTCCACATTTGGGTACCTCAAATCTGCATCCTTCAATGGTGTGCTCATGAATGCTATGGGGTGCTCATTTCCTTGGTCAGATTTCTGAGTTAATATAGCGGCACATAAGTGGTTAGAAGCAAATGAATATATGTAGAATGGTTTGGCATAATTGGGACTTACTAAAACTGGAGCTTCAACAATAGCTCGCTTTATTTCAGCAAATGCTTCCTTCACTTCTACATTCCACTCCACCTTGGCCTCCTGCTTCAACATTGCATTTAGTGGCTTGACAATCTCTGCAAACCCAGTAATGAATTTCTTGACAAAATTGATTTTGCCGAAGAATGACTTCATTTCCTTTTTACTAGCAGGTGGTGGGATCTTGAGAATAGCCTCTATATGTTCTGGATCAATTGCAATCCCCTTTTTAGAGATGATATGCCCTAACAACTTACCTTCTGTTACTCCAAAGATGCATTTCTTTAGGTTTAGGGATATCCCAAACTCTCTACATTTCTAAGACTTTGCATAAATCTGAAATATGATCACCTCTCTTTTTAGAAAAGATGGTTAGATCATCCATATAGATGATTATGCACTTACCAATGATGTCTTTAAAGGCTATGTCCATTGCTCTCTGGAATGTAGCTCCAGCATTAATCAGGCTAAAAGGCATCCTTCTGTAGGTAAAAGTGCCCCACTTAGTGGTGAAAGCAATCTTATTTCTATCCTCATATTACACTATGACCTGGTTATATCCTAAATAACTATCCAGAAAAGACATCATCTAGGATCCATTGACAATCTGCAACACTTCATCCAGTGAGGGTACTGGATAATTGTCTTTCTCTGATGCTCTATTCAGATTTCTGAAATCCACACACCATCTGATTTCACCATTTTTCTTTCGTATAGGAACCAGGTTCGCAACCCAAGTAGAGTGTCTAAATAGAAATATGATTCTCACAGACAACAGTTTCTGCACTTCCCTTTGTATGACAGGTTCTAGCAGAGCATTGATGGGCCTTTGTCTCTGTCTAAAAGGTTTCACTCCTGGATTGAGAGGGATAGTATGAGTTATGAATGATGTATCATAATTCTTCAGGTCCTCATAACTCCAGGCTATCACATCTGGATAATTATGCAGTGCATCAATGATTCCCCGTCTTTCTTTTGGGGTGCATACTTTTCCAATAAGAACATTTTTTTCATCCTCCTGGGATCCCACGTTATACCTATCACATTTTCCACTAATGGACTCTTTCCTAGTGTCTTGATCCTAGTCTCTAATCTTGTCCAGATCAAAGATCCTTTCTAGTTGCACCATTCCCTTGGGAATGGTGTTGGTCTTCAAATTAATTACTCCTTCCAAGTCTATCTCTGCCTCTTGAGGCTCAATTTCATCAATGATCTGAGAAGCAAACACATCTATGTTTGTGATAAAGTCTAGAATATGCTTATCATCCTCAAATACCTGGAAGCTGGTAACATTATCAGGGATGGAGGGCACTAGGGTCAGTTCCATTGTAAACTTCTTCAACCCAGAAAGAGATAGAAGTTGTAGAGTGTTGGCTACCTGGGCCAAGGAATCAGCCATCTAGTTTTTACTTCATGGAATCATCTGAATGTTGAAGGTGTCAAATCCTTCAATAAGGTCCCATACTCTGTGTCTGTAGTTAGTCATTCTTCTGTCATGGTAGGAGTACTGCCTTCTAACTTGCTTGACTACTAATTCATAATCTCCATACACTTGCAAGATCTTAACCTTCTTCAAGGCCATCAACAATCTATGCACTAAGGCTTCATATTCTGCTACGTTATTAGTACAATGAAACTAGAGTCTATGACTAGTGAAGAATGTTTTACCTCTTGGACTAATCAGCTCAAAGCCAGCTCCAGCTCCTTGTTTTGATTTAGATCCATCAAATCTCAGAGTCCAACAACCAGCAGCTGTAGAGTCTCTTGTTGTATTACTTGCACTGTTACTGCTGGATGGCTCTTTAGAAGGCATCATTCATCTTCCTTTGTGGTCTCCTTGGACATTGATTGGAATCACATAAGTAGGATTAGTATACTTTTGTATTTGTTTTACTACGGCTTGGCATAAGCAACAGTCCAATTCTGAATGTGAAGCATTGTGTACCCTGCACCAGTTGGAAAAAAGTAACTCTTCAAAGTTCATCCTTCTTCCTAACTGAATCTGACCTTCAATACATCTTTGAAAGAATTCTTGAAAACTGTCTAACAAAGCCAGCTGATTATCCTTCAGATCATCATTACTTTCAGCTCGTTCACCATTGTCCTTAACTAGGTCCACTAGGGCTTCAACACCACTAGACTCTGTCATGAGGCCATAAGATATTGTATGCAACATGAGGACCTCCTCTGAATCTGGTTCTTCAAGGGGAGTGGAAATCATGTAACTACCCATACTTACTTCTGACACCAGAATTTCAGCAGAGGTTTTCTGATACTCTATAATCATGTATTTCATTATGGGTTCTCATTCAATTCTAATCTGATTTGGCACTCCTTTCTAGGGGAGCCACATATGGGAGTGATCAGTTGAAACATATCCGTTCAATGCCCTGGTAAAGTCCCTTCCCAAGATTAGGCCGTAAGCATCAAGAATGTCAGCCACTTGTATATTAATAACTTGCTGAATAATAAGATCAGAAGCAATCTGCATGTGGATCATATTCAACTCTCCCACAACATTGACTTCAGTCCTATCCAACTGTGTGAGTTTCTTTTGAGAATTAGTAGGGGTGATACCCATAGCTCTACAGACACCAAGGGGCATAACATTGGTTGAGGCACCTGAATCCAGCAAACAATTATGTAAATTATTGCCAAATACGCAAACAAAAATCAAGAATGGGGGAGTATCTATTTTCCCTTGAAACAGAGTCAAGGGAGTATCCACTTGGGCAACTTGGGATTTGTCCTCTGAAGGCAAAGGGTCGTGGACTTAAGTAAGAACACCAGATAACAAGACTAACAATGCTTCACTTCTCAACCTTTCAACTAAGCACCAACTTGAAGATAAGGCCTCAACTTTGCATTTATGACCTATTTGCTTCCCTTGTGGTTCCAAACAACTTAAATGATCTCAAAGGACTTAACCTAACTTGACTCAAATGGGTTTCAAGCCCTAACCCTCTGTTTTGAATAAAACTCACCTTTGCTCCACAACTAGCCTTCTAGCCCTATTAGGCCTTTGGCGATGGATTCTTGACTTTTTCCTCAAACTTTGCAAATAAAACCCCAATCTAAAGATTTTTTTAGGTGTGGTTTGTGATGAAAAACATCATATCAACTCCATGGTATCGCTTGTTTCAGACAACCTCTCTTCAAACCCTGTTGTTTCCTCAAAACTAGGCCTAATTAGCCCTATTTTTCAAAGCAAACCCTCTTTAAATTTGTCCCCTGACCTTGAAACTCTCAACAGTCTTCCAAAACATTCCCAAACCAAATATTTTTAGACTTTTAATCTTCTATGTTACTCTTAACATGCCCAATTACAAAACCCTCCCTAATTTGGCTTAAAACTAGGGCTTTTTGATTCTAGGACTTCCAAACACATCCAGGTCTTAAATTTTTATTTTTCACCATTAATTCACCATAGCTCAACTACTGCAGCTCAAAAATATACCTCTTGTTAAGGCAGATTCTCCACTGCTATACCCTAGAGTCCATCTTCATGCCTTTTTCTTTGCTAATTCACTATGCACATGTTAGTTTTCCTCTTCCCTGCACATTTCCTTGTTATTTTCTTATGGTACATGTCAAATGTGATCCATTTCATAGGTTTTCAGTCATTATACTCCATGAAATGGATCATTCCATCATTAAAAACTCTCAAAACAGAGCAAAAACGTGCAAGAATTGATCTATTTCCTTTATCAGAACATGTGAAAGGTGTTAAAACATGTAAATACAAATTACTAAAGCATCCAAATGCAGATAACTTCAATAAGATTCAATGGTTCATAAAAAAAAACACATAAAATTGCTTGAAAACAGGAATTTTTGTTGAATTTTCTGAGGACAGTTCGTACAAAACTTTCACCAATCACCTAACCTCCATAAAAATGAACATTTTAGGGTTATAAACCCATTCTCCAACTGATCCAACTGAATTGGATTGATTACAATGCTTTATTAACTCTAAAACACTCAAAACTCCCTTTCCCACCTAAACTAAAATTCAAAAATTTGAAATTGCAAACTAGAAATTTATTAAAATCTATCACCTAAAAACCATTGGACCTTCAATATCAAAATTTATTTGACCAATCTAAAGCATTAAAACACTAATCAAACCCCTAGAACATGATTTTCCCTTTACATTGCATTTTTAACCTAGATTCCTTATCAAGTGCCTTAGAACTTTTAACATTCTTATTACATTTATTCATACCAAATGCCATTATAGGCTCCAAAAGGTCATAATTGATGTTTTGACTTGCTTGGAAGGTCCTCCTGACCCCTGCACTCTCTTGGTTCTTGAACAACTCCTTGAAGGTTTGGGTGCTCCTGCCACTCTCTTTCCCTGTGCTCTCAGGGGGCATATGGTCTTGATTATGTGCTCGATTTTTCCCTTCTATTGGTTGAGAACTAGATACTTTATGGACATTCTTGCTAATTGATTTATCTTGTGATATGAAGTTTGCATCATAAGAACCTAAGACTGCATTCCTAATGGATGGAACTCTTAATAGCTCAAATGTAGATAGATTTACCTTTAACTTACAGAGTTCTTCAATAACATACATAGCCAATTGTTCTTCATTTAAATCAATGGGGGTCTCCCTCAGGTACTCCACCATCTTTTCTTTACTTGCCTCAACATTTCTTCCCTTTGGTACATCAGCTTGTCCTCCTTGAGATAAATATTGTCTAGAAACCAGGGGAAATGAGGGATTGTTACTAGCATTGGGGTTTGGAGGCATGTTGAAATTATTTGGTGGAATGGAAGTAGTGAAGGGGCCTCCAGCCTGTGGGTTCCTGTGTGACAACTTCCTCAAGTCGTACTTCTTGACAGGCCTCTGGAAGGTCTGTACTTCTTCAATGTAAGCTTCCTTTTCATCCCTAGAACCATTATCATTCCCTGGATTCTCCTCAAATAATTGTGTCATTTCATCTCCATTGCAAACCTGGTCTGCCTCATCCTTTAACTAGTCAGGTTCTTCTTCGAGTATGTTTTCCTCACTTTGCGGAAAAGGAGCATGGCTCAGCACCAATACTGGTGAATCAAAGGAATAGATGGTACAATTTCCTAACAGCTTGTATTATTCTCCACCTCATACTAGAAAATCAAGGCTATTTTTTGGAACTCTTGACAGTCTAGCTTAGAATGTTGACTAGTCTTGTGGAGCCTACACCACCCTGATAAAGTAGCCTCAACCAGGTATACACCGCTAGGAGGCTTCTCTTGATTTGCTGGTTGATTGGTAGATTGATTGACAGGTTGATTGATTGGTTGATCCAACGGGGTGGGAACTCCTCCATTGTTGGGACCGGTGTTCCAAGTCCTATTTTGTCCTGACTGCTGTCTTCTCTCAAAACCTTGTCCACCACCTCGATCAAAGTTCTGACCTGAAGATTGTCCTTTATCATAATTCGGCCTTCTGTCATTATTGTATCCCCGGTCTTGATTATAACCTCTGTCATTGTTGTATCCTCTGTCATGACATTGCCCTCTATCAAAGTGTTGTCCTTATGGATTTTCTCTACTCTGATTGGACTACATATTTCTCTGAGCAGCCTGCAACTGACTGTTCTGATTTCTTAAGTAGGTTACTTCCATGTTTAGTTTCTTTATTTGTTTCGACAATTCATCCAGTCTTTCCTTGTCAGGATTACTGTATGAGGGTTGATTTGCATTATTCTGGGAACACCCAACTGCAGCATTGGGATTTAGTGACTGGTTTAGAACTTTAGAATTTTGTAGGTATGAAGGATAACTAGCCTGAGGCTAAGCATGTAGGGGTTAATTCACATTTTGCTGGGGATAACTCATCATGGATAACATTTGTCCCATGGGGGGTCCTAGGTGAGGGACCAGAGGCAACTGAGGTACCTGGTTCATGATAGGAGTATGGTGTGCAAGGGCTTGGTTGATAGCCGAAACTTGTCCAAGATGAGCAATGGGTCCTAATGAGGGTATAGGCCTAGACAGATGTTGCCTTAGATTTGTGCTGACTTTTATAGCCTCTGCATATGCATCTAGTAGACTCCTATGGGGGTTATTGCTCCATTTCATAAAAGTGGCTGTCAAACTATCAAGTCCTTCATAATAGACTTCTAAGGCAATGGGTTCATCAATAGCATAAGGGGCTTGTAATCTGGTATAGGCATGATGAAACCTATTGTTGAAAGACCCTATGGGCTCATTGACCTCTCTCTTCACGTTAGTGAATTGACGGTAAAGCTCATTAGAACTAATGTGGATTTGAAATTTCTGCAAGAAGACAGCTTCTAACTCAGTCCAATGTTGGATGGATCCAGCAAACAAGTGGTTATACCAATAAAATGCATCCTCCCCTAGTGAATGAGGAAATAACCTACATGCTACATCCTCATGGTTTATTCCTCTATCTTTGAGGCCAGTTTGAAAGATTCTAATGTGCTCTTCGGCGGTTCTATTGGGATCATTAATATGGAATTTTGAATAGAAGTGCTCAGGGTTTTTTGGCATAAAATTGTAGATGGCAAAGCTTAATGGAGATGGGTTGGTTGCCAGGAAAGCCATTGGTGGAGGTGGGGGTGGTAATGGCTGATTTATGACCGGCCAAGGTTGTGGACTAGGAATGGCCTCAAACACAGATGAACTTGATGAAGATGGGGATGATGGGAGTGGATGAGATGGATGGGAAGATGATGATTCTCCCCTTCTATTGGTCCTTCTTGACCTAGTGGGGTCTGGTAACTCTTGAAATTCTTCTTCTCTTGGATCAAATCTTGTTCTTCTTCTGAATCTCTTAGGAGAGATGGTGTTCAAAAATTGATCCAACGTGCTTGTTCGGGCCCTCCTAGCGCCAGTTCCTGTTGATTGTGTTTTCTGCACAATAATAGCCAGACAGAATATGATATCCTATCTCTCTTGAAAGGTAAATCTCTATCGGCAAGCCTCAAGAGATAACCCCAAGGTCTCTAATGTTAGGTATTGATAGTGCATAAAACAACTTAGTAATGAAATGTGAAAATCTTGGTGATCACAATGGGACCTTACTACGAGCAAAATGCTAAATCAATTTTATCAGATTTAACAAATTAGCAATCCTTCAATGCAAGATTTAACCCAATAATTAAAGAAATAGAAAAGGATAAGTGTTTTAAAGAGAGTTCTAGATCTAATACTAAACCTAAGATTAACAATGAAAGTAACCAATACTTGAAATGGACCAATCCTTCAAAATTGATTTCTACTTGACCAAGATAAATCTACAATCTCACAAAAAACAGTGCAATCTTCTGAGGTGTTAAGATTTTCAAATCATGAACACTCATTCAAACAACCCTATTATAGTTGAAGTGAATAAACCTTCACAACCGAACTTAAGCACAAGGAATATGAAAATTCCAGGCCAACTTTGCAAAGCAACTAACAATTAGTTGGCTGCGAAAAGTATGGACTAAGAGATTGATGCAACATTTAAGTATCAAATCACAAACATTATCAAATCTACTCTAATCTAAATATCGACCAACTCAAAGAAATTTTAAAGATGGAATAGCAAAAAACCATGCAAAACAAGAGAGCACAAATATGGCACCAAATCACAATGTCACTATTTACATTCAAATTGTTCACTGTAGCAACAATTTTAGCTTTCTGTTACAATATTTGCTTAAGGGCTGTTGGTGTAATTAATTATTTAATTACACTTTAGGATAAGTTTACTTAGGTAATTATTTATTTCCTAGGATAATTATCATTTAATTCTTATCTTATCTTATTGAGCTGTCTTTTTGCTCAAGATAAGATTAGAGTTGATTTTTCTTGCTTTATTGCATTATTGCCTTTTTGAAGGCTTTTGTAATATTTGTAAAACAATTCATTCAATAATCAATTATTCTAATTTTTGCTTGCACAAGTTTTCTCCGAGAGTTTACAGAACTATTTCATTTCTTGTTTTGAGTATATGTGCATGTGATAGGTGATTGCTTGCAGGTGTTCTTGGGGACTGTGAAGTTGGTTTTTCAACTTCTACATGGTATCAGAGTTCAAGACCTGTTGCTACCTATTCATGATTTGAAGATATTCTTTCACAGCATTTCTTTTGTGCAAGGGTTTTATTCTAGTATTTTTTGTCAGATCAGAAGGTTTTTTAATCATTTTTTGAGAAATTTTGACCTTGATCTCTCAAACAGTGCATGCTAGTGCAAAACGGACCTCATAGATGCTCTTAGAAGGCCCAAAAACCCCTATTTTCATATAAAATATGATAGGGTTTGCTGAAAATTATTTTTTTAGTGTTTTTGGGGTATCTCAAAACAAGGCCCAGAAAAAATCCGTACGATTGTACGGATCCATATAGACATCTTGATTTTTGTGCCATATATTTTTAAGCTCTGTATCAATTTTGAGTTGTCTCAATTTTCATGCCATTTTGCATCGATTTCTGTGCCATTTTGATATTTGTGCTACCTCGATTTTCGTGCATGAAGGTTCAGCGAAATATTTTATTAATTTTTTCATCTTTAAATTAATAAAAAAAATTGGTTTAAAGCCTTAATGAGCATATTTAGTAAAATGGTCATATCTTGAGCATATGGTCTCTGTTTTTTGAAAAAGAGATATCGTCAGAAAGCTGCTTCTGACGCCGTTCCAGTGGTGTTGGTATTTTTTTTTCTGATTTTGTTGTTTTGATGCTTTTTTCGCCTATCAAAGCCAGAAGTTGTCATTTTCACTCCAGGAGGCGTAACTTTTGCATTTTGGCTCCGTTTTTTGAAAACGAATAGGTGTTGGAAAGCTAGTTCAGTGCTCTACATAGATCTTAGACCTATTTTTTAGATTATTTTAACAAGTATCTGATATTTTTGTTTGATCTTAGCCTTTACCTTTTTAGTTATTTTCTTGGGAAGCGTACAATTAGGCATTTTTTTGAGATCAGCGAGCATTGTTATTTTATTTGAGAGTATATATTTCTATTTTCTATCATGAATTTACATAACATTGCACTCCTTACTCCATTCGACTACTTTGGTTGGAAAAAACAAATGGAGATTCATTTGAAACATAAAGGGTTGTATAGGGTAACCATGGGTACAGAAATTGAACCTACAGGTGCTACTGAAAAGAGAAAATGGTTTAATCAGTGTGATGAAGATTATGGTAAATTGTGTCTATCTCTCTCCTCTTACCTCCTTTTTCACATTGAATCTTGTACTACACCAAATGAGATATGGGATACTTTGGAGTCTTTGTTTGGGAAGCAAGATACTATGAGAGGATTTCAGTTAGAGAATGAGCTTATTGGCTTAAATCCTCAAGATTTTGATAGCATCCAGGAGTTTTTCACCAAACTCAAGTCTCTTAGATTACAGTTGTCACAGTGTGGTGTTCAGAAAGAAGACTCTCAGTTGATATTGTCCATTCTTTCTAAGCTTGGACCAGATTAATTATTGAGTTTTGTTCTACCTTTTTGCGCACTAGGGATGCGCCAGTACGAGATTCGCTGTATATCTCTTGATGACTTTGTATACTCGCTGGGAAGCTAGGATTAGCAGACGCGGTGAAAACTTCTTCCTCTTCACATGCACTTACTACATCATAGGAGCCTAGAGATCAGAAGGCTTCTACAGGCAAAGGCAAGAAACAGAAACAAAAGGATTCCAAACCTCATGAGTAGCAAAATGAATCCTCGGATTCATCCTCCTCTTCTAAATCATTTAGGAAGGAAAATCTACATGTGCATATTGCAAGAGGGAAGGACATGCAGAACATAATTTTTACAAGAAGGAAATTGATGAGCTGAAACATCTTCTTCACAAACATTAGATTGATTTGCCTTCTAGGATGTCTACATCATCTTCTTCTCCTCATTCTTCTTCTTGAGCTGACATAACAAGGAACAACTAGTTTACATACTTCATCGGATATGAAGGGACATGCTCTTTGTGCTTCTTTAGGTATTGGATGGGGAGATGGCTTCTAGATTGAGGAGCATCTCATCATATGCCATAATCTATGTTCACTTCTTTTGAGCCTTGCACTATGTCTCCCATTTTGATGAAGCGACAACACTTACATGAGTGTTATAGGGAAGGGGTCTATTAGTTTGGGGACCCTCCTTTTCGGGATGTGTCACATTTATATGACAAACAACCTTCTTGCATTTATCGAATAGCATGGGGGCAATGAATCTTGTGGAGTTCACACGATTAGGTTATCATCGGACTTGGAGGTAAGAGTAGTTATTGCTTTCTTTGGGATAGTGGATCACTCATCTGCGATTTATTATTCTTTCACTGATTTTGCTACTGGTGGTGCTTCTATTCCTATAGTTGTTCCTCACACTTTGAGTGTGTATCATCATTCAGAGGAGAGATTTGGCTTCTTGAACATTGGTGTTCTCACTTTGGATCTTGTTCTCGAGCCTTCCATTCCATCTCTTCCACCTCCTGTTGCTTCTTTTGTTTCAGTGCAGCAGGATCCAGTTGATCATACATCTTTGGAGGTTTCTATTGAGTCTTCACCTACTTCGGCTTCTTCATTTGTTGAGGTCACACCTGCTTCTTGGAGACATCTTGGGCTACACCTATTCCACCTTCAGAGATTTCTTTCATTTGACCTCTTCCCTCTCACTTCTTTCAGGAGATGTAGTTTCTTCACTTCTTTTGGAGTTACTTCATTCTAGGGGGATCTGTGGTCTCTTTCTTCTTCTCTTATGGGGGAATTCATTTATGTATCTTTGTGATGGATGGTGTCCTTGGGGGCTCTTATGGAGTCCTCCATCTTTCATCACTTAGTTTGCATTCTATTTTGGGGAGGAGTTTTGTTCCCATGTGGTTTTCTCCTTTACCCCGTTTGATTTAGTTTGCATTGCATTTGTAAATGAGTACCTGATCAGGCCTTGTTGTCGGGACTCATCTTTGCATAATAATTTGCTTCTCCCTAAGTTGCACTTATGGGGGGGTGTTGGTGTAATTAATTATTTAATTACACTTTAGGATAAGTTTACTTAGGTAATTATTTATTTCCTAGGATAATTATCATTTAATTCTTATCTTATCTTATTTAGCTATCTTTTTTCTCAAGATAAGATTAGAGTTGATTTTTCTTGCTTTATTGCATTATTTCCTTTTTGAAGGCTTTTGTAATATTTGTAAAACAATTCATTCAATAATCAATTATTCTGATTTTTGCTTGCACAAGTTTTCTTTGAGAGTTTACAGAACTATTTCATTTATTGTTATGAATATCTGTGCATGTGATAGGTGATTGCTTGCAGGTGTTCTTGGGGACTGTGAAGTTGGTTTTTCAACTTCTACAAGGGAAACTACTTGCTAACTTACTCTATTTCTATATTCTGATTACAAGTTCTAACTTCCTAACTATTTCCAACTATCTAATTCTTCTAACCATTTACAAATGAGGCAACATGCCCAATATATAGAAATCTCCAGAAATCTGTCGGCCAGGCAAGGGTTTCACAGCAATAACTCAGCACAACCACCCAGCTAGAAGAGTCTTCGAAGTGGGTCAAATATGCAATAAATGAACATTCCATCAAGGTCGGCCCGGGATCTGCACCGCAGCACGAACGATGCTTAGGAAGATAATAGGGAAGCACAAATCACACTGTAGCCTATCATTAGCTCTCTTCCCTATTATCCCCGCACTGATCTGAATCTTCATGTAGCCTCAAGAATGTTGCCTCCAAGTTGACCACACGTGGTACTGCCAGAACCCTAAGTTACCTCTCCATGGACGTAATCTCATCCCTTGAGTGTTTGACCGACCTATACCAATCTACCTTGTATGTCACATGTTTATCAATAACTACGAGGTAGGTGGCCATATCATCCAGTTGGTGCCTGGAGACAAAACCATCATCAACTGGTGCATACACATCATGCTACCATTCTCTCAATTGTACCAAGCTCAAGTACTTGGGCACGATCTTTTTTCTTCCCATCATGATTTTGAAGAAGGCAATGGAACCATTGTAAACCTTAGTCAAGGTGTCATCAATCTGCTTCCCTCGTTTGTGAATCTTTTTCAACACCTTCTGCCTAATTTTCAGTGCCTCGAACCATTCCCAAGGTTCGAAAGCTTTGGAAGAAGGAAGGATCCCATCACTCACCAACCTGTCACGGTTGTATTCCATTAGAGTCCTAGTTTTCTGTAGAAGGAGGTCTGTATCCTCCTTATCTTGTGCTAACACCTATTTCAACCAATCATTTTCCATAATAACATTTTTCCCCATTGACAGGATCTCCTTAATAGCTTCATCACCCTTCCCTTGCACTCCTTTCAACCACTTCATAATGGCAAGGGTGGAAACCTTCATCTTTTCAAGCTTAGTTATGGTCTCCTGAAGTAGAGGATTGGTAGTAGAGGAAGAAAGATTAATGGACTGCAGAGGCTTTATTAATTCCTCCAAGCACTTCCTGAGATTTTCATTTTCTCTCTTAAGTTCCTAGTTGGCCCTCATTTCCTTCCTTAATCGATCCACCATAACTACATTGGAGACCTCATAGTCCTCAATATCCTAATCAATTGATGTAGGCCCAAGATTAAAAGTTTGTATATCATAATCACTTCTAGCCACATCATCTTTGTTTTTGCCTAGAACAGGGGTAGCAATATGAACCACCTTGTTATGTGCCTCATCCCTCTCGACTCGTGAGATCATCCTAGCCTTCTTTTTTCATTTATCTTTTCCAATATTGGCTAGTAGCGCATCCCAATCGGGTGGACTATCCTCCACTACCACCTGTTTTCTCTTTATTTCCTTCTCCAGCCAATTAGGGACATTGGACTCCAATTGCACTCTGCTTTGCCCGATTTCTTCTTCATGTTGATCCTTAGGCACCTCCTCGCTCAAATTATGTTCGTCAGGAGTCTCATCTATTTTACTTTCTTCCTCTGCAACACGTTCCTCCTCGTGTGTAGGGGATGGATCCCTCATTGCCTCTACCTCCCTAGGAGGAGATTCTACTGCTTCAATTTTGACTGGAGAGTCTGCATGTGCAACCATAGGGGACCGCATTATCTTTTCAATTTCTACCTCCGCACTATGGAGTTCCCCTTCATGAAATTCTTCCTCTCCTGTATCTGTATGATCCTCAACATCCTCCTTTGTCTCACCTGGCTCACTTTGCATTTCATGAGCGAGAGGGATGTCATCATGTTGCTTCCCATGAGAAGCCATCAGAGGAAGATCAGCCATAGGCACACTGTCCCTGGGAGAAGGAGTCCTAGACTTCCTTGCATATACTTTGGACTTCTCCTCTGAGCTTTCAACATTTATTATTGGTGGGACAACTTCTTTCCCAACCTTGGAGCTAGCCTTCTCTGATAATTTAACAATTCTTCTCCTCTTAGGCACAGTAACATCAACTTCAAGACTCTATTTTTCAGTCTCTTTCTGCTCAGGCTTCTTAGTCCTAGTCCTTTTCTTAGCCTTTGGATTCCTCTGTTCCACTACTTCTTGGGCCTCTTCCTCTTGAACACCTTTAGATTTAACTTTGATAGGGGAATCTAGCTTGCCCTTGCCCTTCAGATCCTCCTCGGCGGATTCTTCAGAAGTAGAATGGGAATCCAAGTCCCCCATCAAGGCATAGGTGCATTGTACTCCTTTGTTTTCCAACTCCCATACCATGTTTTTGAGCCACATCCTAGTGAATTTGAGGACTGGATACATCAATTGCTTTAGCTGTGTCTTTTCCTCCTCTGACCAATCCACATCACCAATTGGCTTATTCTTTACTGCCTCATAGGCATGGTCCTGAATTACGTTCCTATCATCTTCCGATTGATCAAGCACTGCTCTTACATTATATAATCGAACTGCATCAACTAGAAGCCAGGAGAATTTCTTCTTTCTAACCTCGTATTCATCACTATAGTTGGCCCAATAGTCCTCCAATTTTACCTTATGGCTGTACTCTCTACTGGCCTTCTTTTGAGCCTCCCCTGTGATGTCAAATATGGATCTCTTTGAGTGGAAAGATAAGCCAAGAGCACACAATTCTTCTTCTGAAGCTATGGGAGAACCAATGGAAGGACATACCTCTCTAGTGCCAATCCTTAGGGGAAAATCTCCACCAAATCCTATCTTATGTTTGTCCTTCTTGACAATGGCATCAAAATCACAAATCTACTTGGTGAATTCCAACAATATGATGTGGTTAGTCGGATACCTTGGAAGTCTGTACGGGGCCTTTTGATAGCCATCAACTAGAATGTAGGAGAAAGTAGGGAACTGAATGAACCAAGCTCCATACTTCTTGATGAGCTCCTTAGCCAGATCTAAAATCCTGACATGTTCTTCCTCCTAAAGCATTCTAGTGATATGCATGGTGAATGCATCATTTTCCCTCCTATAGTCAGAGCCTCCTAAATAAAACTGAGGGAAAACTTCATAGATGTCCTTTCCAAAAATTCCCTTTGTATCTGATCCTCTGTAGGGATGGAATCTAGC
>VDFB02001340.1:0-43883 GCA_007258455.2 Sequoia sempervirens
ACAACTAAGGACATGGAAACATATCCTAACAATGAACATTTGTATTGTGTACTCACAATATCTTAGACCCTGGCTACTGCCACTTGTTCATAAGTTTTTGCATTTATTTCCAAGAGTGAAACAAAGGATTTTATTGTGGAATGTGATGCTTCAGGAAATGACCTATAGGTGTAGTTCTCATACAGGAGGGTCGACCCATTGCTTTTGAGAGTCATCAATTAAAGGGTAAGAATCAACTCAAACCTATTTATGAGAAGGAAATGTTAGCTATTCTTCATGCAATAAAACAATGGAGGCCTCATCTAATGTGTAAACACTTCAAGGTTAAGAAAAATCATGATAGCCTAAAATAGTTTTTGGAACAAAGATTATCTTCTAAAGAAAAACAAAAATGGGTTACTAAGATGTTGGGATATGATTTTGAGATTGTATGTAAGAAAGGGAAGGAAAATGTTGTGGCAGATGCACTATCAAGGAAGGATGAGAAGGATGAAGCTTTATTGTGTTCCCTTTCAATATTACAAGAAGATTTGGTAGTAGAAGTCAAAGCAGAGTGGCAAAATGATGTTGCTACAAGTAATCTCATTCAACAATTACAAACTGATCCTAGTAGTTTGTATAAGTTTTGTTGAAAGGGAGATACTTTGTGGTAAAAAGAGTGATTGTGTCTTTATAATAATTCCTCTCTCAAACAAAATATTCTCACAGAGTTGCATGAGTCTCCAATGGGTGGTCATTTAGGATTTTGAAGACATATCATCAGGTCAAGAAATACTTCTTTGGGGAAGGGATAAAAGGTGATGTTCAAAAAAATTATGGTAGAATGTTTGGTTTTTCAAAGAAATAAAGGGGAGACAATTTAAGACACCTAGTCTCTTGCAACCCTTAAGTATTCCTAGCAAGTGTTGGGAAGAGGTCTCCATGGACTTCCTCATATGGCTTCCAAGATCTAATGGTAAGAATTTCATGGTAGTAGTGGATTGCCTCACTGAATATGCATATTTTATTGCATTGTCACATCCTTTTACAACAAGTACAGTGTCAAAAGAATTTTTGGAGAATATTCAAAAGCTACATGTGGTATACCTAAGGTTATTATTAGTGACCATGATCCTATCTTTACTAGTAACTTTTGGACAAATTTGTTCAAATATTTGGGTACTCAGTTGGCTCATAGTTCTTCATACCATCCTCAATTTGATGGGAAAATAAAGGTTGTTAATAAGTGTTTGGAAGGATATCTATGTTTTCACTTTAGATAAATAGTCTCAACGGGTAGATTGGCTACCACTAGCAGAATGGTGGAATAATGCTTCCTTCCATAGTTCATCAAAAATGTCTCTATATATGGCATTGTATGGATATCATCCTCCTTCCATTTCATCATCATTGAAGGTGTCACAGGAGAGTTCACATTGTGGAGGACCACATGCTTCATCAACAACAAGCAATTTCAGGACTTAAAGAGAATCTATCCATGGTACAAAATTAAATGAAGCAGCAGGTAGACTAGCACCATAGTGAAAGAAGTTTTGAAGTTAGGGATTGGGTTTTCTTGGGATTGCAACCCTACAAGAAAATATCATTAAAGCAACAATTAAAGAATAACAAGTTGTCTCCAAAATATTATGGCCCATATCAAATCATGTAGAAGATAGGTAGTGTTGCCTACAAACTTGAATTGCCATCAACAACAAAGATACATCCATTTTTTCAGGTTTCTTGTTTGAAGAAGGTAATTGGGAAATATCCCGACACACAATATTATTGAAGCTTGATGAAGAAGGAAGAACCATATTGGAAGCATAGTTTATTCTTTAGAAATGCACAAGGAATCTAAGGTCCAGAACACTCACTCGATATCTCATCCAATGGAAGAATTTACCAATTGAAGATGTCACATGGGAGGACGAGGACTTCATTCAAAAGCATCTAAAATTGCCTAGCATTTAGGACAATGCTTCTCTGAAGAGGGGGGATTGCTACGCCCTTAATATTAGAGTACATTGGTTTATGAACAGTCATCTTGTGGCTATCTTAACTCCTAATTAAGTCATATTATCATTATTATATTATTATTTAGTTAATTAGGTCAACGTAAGGCTTATATAGGGTTATCTAATTCATCCTAGGTGATATCTTAGGCATAAATAGGTATATATAGGAGGTTGTGAGTCTTATTTCATCATCATATTATGAATTGTGTTCTCATTGGAGATATTTGGAGGTTTTACCCCTTGAAGTGGCTTGTTATTATTAGTTATTATCAAGTATTTGCAACATATTTTCCATCATATTCTTCTATTGTGCAAGTTATTTTTTCATTACACTTGGACTATTTCATAAGTGTATCCACATCATCTAAGATCTAGTCTCATCTAGAGACTAGAGCATGTTATAAGGTCAAAAGTTTCCTATATCACAATATTTACCTTTTATTTGTTTTACTCATTTTTATGTTCATTCCCACAATTATGTTTAGACTATAGGAGACCTATTTCCTCAACCTAAAACCCATCTCTAAGGGGTTATATGTATGTATAATAGTTTTCTATCACCAACCCACTTCCAAATTCTGAAATCTTAGATCCTCAAGGACATTAATACCCTTAGTACTAAGTTTCAAACACTAACATTCACAAAAACTAGTATCCAAATTTAATTTTAGATTATGGCTCCCTAAAAATTCAAAATTCTAATTTTTAGCCTAGTAAGTTCTCCAATGGATACTTGATCTAAAACACTCTATCTATGTACTTGGAAACACTAATTTCTAATTCATTTTATTCCCATTTCACATTATTTCTTGCACTCTCCCAAAAATCTCAGCTTATGATGTTGCTACAAAATTTTAATATTTTCATTATCTTGTTCAAACACAATATTTTAGTGTCAAAAAATTTCATTGAGTCCCTCTTAGTTTGTTCACTAAGGTTCCTTTTTCCCTTGTTTATAATTGATATGAGAAATTTGTGTATGGGCCTTCATCTCTATGTTTTTTCTTAAGTATGAACCTTTGTGTGTGAGCTATTAAAGCCAAAAATCTACTTAAGTTTGTGAAAAATCTAAGTTTTGGTTATTTTCTAAGTGTTTCCTATAATTTATCAAAGTTGTAGACTTTCTAGGTTTCCTTTGATGTCAAACCTTTCACCTTTTTCCTAACATCCCAACCCATTTTCCTTGGAAATTTTTCATTTCCAAGGTATCAAACTTCTTCCTCCACTAATACCAGTCACATTACATGGATCCCAATCCCTAATATTTTACACTAAATTTATTAAGTCCTTTGTTTTCCACCAAACTACTGACATTTCCCTTCATCTTGTACCATTTCCATCTCTGCCCTATCATCTTGGTCTTGCTATCAAATTGTTTCTAGTGTTTATGATTGGGATGCAATGGTAGGGTCTATTTGGTCTAAAACTTCCCCATAAACAAGTTGTGTTATAGATTCAGTGATCAAACCCTAATTTGTAAATGAGCTTTCCAATCCCTAATTTTGGTAAAACAAAAACCACTCTTGACTTTTTGAGCCTTCTAGATGTTTTGATAGACTCAAATTTACGTAATCAAACTCCAAAATTCACTTGCAATAAAATCACAAGGAGAAACCCCTATAATCTTCTATAAGTACTCTAAAAAATCTAGAAATTGACTAAGTTTGGGAAATCAAGACTTTGATACCATGTTATAATTTTGTATAAACAATAATTCTACTCAAGACCATGTCTCTAATAGCTAATCAAAAAATAAGAATTTGAGTATTTAATATATGAGAGTAATATTAGAATTGTTTATTCAATGAAAGGAAATAGCTACAATATATAGCCTCAAGAATCCAAATCTGATGAGGATGGGGGAGAGGTAGAAAACCCAAAAAAAGGGAGTGTAATTAAGTTTCCCAATCTAAGAGGATAATGAAAATATTAGACTTACATGGAAGAAGGAAATAAAATGTACTCAATTATCCTATCCTACCTAAGTAATAAAAATAAATTGCCTAAATAAACTTAATATAATAAGGTGCAATTAAATAATAAATCAACAATATCACCATTAACACTCTTCATGGTTGAGATTTCAAATACTATCTTGTACTAAATAAAAACTCACCATTATATCTAGATAAGGTTTAATCACATTACATTGTTGCATTTCATGGATTTTTAATGTCTCATCAAATGGACCCTTATTTTTACAAAGTTTTTCATACTAAACTTTTTAATAGACAAAATCCTCCATCCCTCCTCTTCATTTCTTTTTTTTTTAGATGGTTAAATCAACTTTCTTATTTTGATCATGCAGTAGACACTAGTCATTACACATTTTTTAATTGTTTTGCAAGTTTTTATGGATGCTTATCTTAAGGGAAGTATAAGAAGAATATTTGTATCTTTTTTTAAAAGATTAGTATTGTTTTAAAAGTGTTTGAATTTTTACTTTTCATGTTGGCCAAGAATGTCCATATACTCTAAAATACGTGCTCATGTTAGATTTGCATGCACATCGAAGTGGGGGGAAAATATAATGGTGAAATTAGCAACACCCACATTAGTTCCCTTTTACTTTTGTACCTACCTTAATGCAACTATCTTAATAGAATCACATAACAACATGTGCCACACTCTTGCATTAGATTTGGCTCACAATCCATAACTATTCATATCTATTTCACCCCTATTCACATGAAACCAAAAAAATATGAATTTAAATCAATTTTGAGGAAAACAAGAATAACCTAGGTCAAATCTTGAGGAGCATGGAAATGACCCCTAAAATTAGAGTCATTAAATTTAAATTCCAACTTTCTTGCCCCCTTTTATTATTCATTGTGAGTCAGCTTAGCACATGTTTCATACACATTGCTATGCCATGGTATTTAAAAACATTCATTGTGTACCTATTTCATAAGGTGGATTTTTAAAGCATACTACAATACTAAAAGACAAGAAATAAAATATATGCCATCATATAGACCATATACATGTTTACAAATGTTATCCTCAATCTTTCTTATCATCATTAAATTAGTCCACCTAGGAGTTTGACTTAGGGGAACTCATTTAGCTACTGGGTGATCAGGCTCCTTAATAGTCTCTTTAGACATCACATTGAATTCTCAAATGCTCATTATGCAAAGGAAAACAGAATATACATAAACATTTTCTATTAGCTCATGTGTCATAGATTAATCTTACGGTATGGTCCCATGGGGGGCCTTGGGCATCTATTTTTATGGAGTTGGAGATCCCATGGGAAAAAAATTGTGCTACAGGATTAATTGGAATATTTCCCTGAAAAATAGCAGGCCCTACCTTTTAGGACTGCAGATTTCAATTGGTGAAATTGAGGTGGGGCTAGAAATTGCCCCTACAGCTTAGAAAAAAAAAAAATTCCACTTGTCTATCATCTAAAATTTTAAATTTTTATGAGAGAATTTCCATATTTTTTATTTTTTATCAAAGCATTGCAGTTCATTCCTTAAATTTTGGAACTTAAAATTTTAAGCAGAATTGAAACATTAAATCCATGGGACCAAGAACTTTAAAATATTCCTAAAAAAGCTAAACAACATCCGTTGAGACTTTTAAGGAAGCTCCCCTCCATGGGACCTTACCCTTACACATCATATTAGTTAGGTGGTAATCAAAATCAATAATGTAGGATGTGACATTGGTCAACAATTTTCTATACAAATTCAAACTCTAAAACATTCATCAAACTTAACTATTTTAACAAATTATTTTTAAACAATTTCAAAACCTTTTTCCTATTCATAACTCCATCCAAAAATATATATCTAATCAAAAACATTTTATTTCTAAACAATATCGACATCATTTATCCATCATCAATTCTAAAACTAAACCCATATTGACTCGTTTAATTTTTAAAATTTTATTTCAATCATCTATCCTACCTCTTATATCTAAAATATTCGTTTGCTAATTGAGCGCATTCATTTAATTAGCCTTGTAGGTACTTTTCCCTCTTACTAGTATGCAGGCCCGCAATATATTGAAGCGTATCCTCTTTCCTCACCCAACGCCTATTGTGAGCTCAGCAGTCACCCCCATCTTATGATAAATCTGTTTTTAATGACCTCACTATCAGAGGTTGTACTTCCCATCTACCACCAGATATATTGTTTTATCGGAAAATTTGCCATTCAACAACAAGAACAAAAGACAAACTACCCAAAAACTACCAATAAAAACTAGGCATAATTTGACCAAAAGAGCTTACATGTACTGCATTTATTTGACTTGTGGATTTTAGAAGTTGGTTAGTTTCTGGTCCGCTGTTTACATGGATGTGGTGATCCATTCATACTCTACAAGACGAGATATGCTCGGAACGAATCATGGAAGGTTGGGATATGTCACATGGTTTTGTTGAAATCCTTATCATTTCAATTTCCTTGATAGGTATTTGCCTAATTAGGCCAAACTGCTCTACACCTCCTACGAATCGTAGGTTGCAGTAGTTACCTACAAAGAATTGGTCATGGCTTATCAAGGATTGGGTAGCCGTGTTTGTTTGCCCCATTACAATATGTTATGTCAGTATGATGTTGTCCCAAATGGGAGTTTGTAGTTACTCGTAAGGATTATGCATAGGTACTGAAATTATTTGGGTGGTTTGGTTGGAACGCATTGATCGAGATCTAATTGTTTGGGTGCTTTGGTTTTGAATGATGTGCTGTAATTGGCAAAAGTTGTGTCGTGATGATGGTTTGCTTTACTGATCATGAATTGAAATTGCAAACGGTTGAAAATGATGTACAGGTAATCCCAAAATCTATATTCATAATGTTGTATCCGTGTTAAATCTTGGGTTTTCTGATTCAAGGATTACTTTCATAACAAAATCATAGGCCAGTCAGATGCCCGAAGGATGTGTCGTTTGCATCAAAACTTGTAGAAAGCAACATTTAGACATGTAAGATGCTCCAGTTTGGTCTGAGCTAATTACAAATGATTTAAGTACTTTTCATTGCCCCACCAAGCAAATTTATAGGATGTTCAATCGCTTGTAGGAGTCAATTTATGCTGCTTTTGTTTGCTATTGAGCTGCTGATGCTCAGGGCTTGAACGCTAAGTCACCCTCTTTAGGACACCCAAGTGCACAACTTGGCTATAGAGAGGCTCTCCAGCAGAGGATTCACACCAGTAGCCAGAGGATTCCCCGCGATGTGATGATAGCAGGGAATACACTTAACTGTAGAAGGAATGGCCCAACTCTGCAAATAGTTAAAGTACAATAGCCTCACCAGCTCAAAATTTAAAAAAGAGATTTTACTGATTTGTTTTCGTATTGGCAGAAAAATTCAGTCTTGATAGTGGAATTAGAGAAGAATTTTTATGTGGTGTAGGGATCTGTTGTAAGTTCTTAGATATTAGGGATGGGGTATAGCTGGTGTCAAGCTGATCGTGGGATTGAGGTCAACAACGAGAGACCCGTGAAAATTGTACAGTTTCGTTACAGAGAACTGGAGATTGCCACTGGGAGCTTTGGTGGAGAGAGCCTCCTTGGAAAAGGCAGTCATGGCTGTGTCTATAAGGGTGTTCTAGAAGGCGGAAAGCTTGTGGCAGTTAAAAGGATTTCAAGTGGACTTCTAGAACTGAAGGATGAGAGAGCATTTGTAAATGAGATTGAAATACTCTCAAAGCTGCACAGTCCTAGACTTGTAAACCTTGTTGGGATCAGCCATGATTCTAAAGAGATACTGATAGTGGTCGAATTCATGGCAAATGGTACCCTCCATGATGTTCTTCACCCGAATGGTAAGCCACCAAGTTGGCCGAGACGAATTCATATTGCCTTGCAGACTGCCAAGGCCATTCAGGCCTTGCACAATGCATGCCCTCCTGTGATACATCGAGATATTAAGTCCTCAAATGTTTTAATTGATCAAAACTGGAATGCTAAGCTTGGTGATTTCGGTCTTGCTCTGAGGGGTTACCTTAAGGATATCAAGCTGAACTCTACGCCCCCTGCTGGTACCATGGGGTACTTGGACCCATCTTACATTTCTCCAGCCAACTTGAGTACCAAGACAGATGTATTCAGCTTTGGAATTCTTCTCCTGGAAATCATAAGTAGCAGAAATGCAATAGATGTGAACTATGATCCACCATCAATAGTGGACTGGGCTCTGCCTCTAATTGAGCAAGATCAAGTCCTTCGATTGTGTGATCCAAGGCTCAGAACACCCAAGAGTGTTTCTGGAATCAAACGGATTGCTCAACTTGCAGCTTGCTGTATCAGAGCTGATAATGAAAAACGTCCCTCCATGAATCAGGTTGTGGATGAGCTTAAATTAGTCAGTAGAAGTTTTCCGCTTCCCCTCTGGAATGGTCTCACAAGTCGCATGAGGCAGCGTAGTAGACAGGAAAAACCCCATCTCATAAAAGGCAATACAAAGGAACCCTCCCAGAGACGACTCTCAAGGACTACAGGGTTTCGTATGAAACCAATGACAGAAGAATGCACAACTTCTTCTGAACCAGGGATTGCAATGAGATGTAAGCATAGTAGAAATCTGATGGATTTGTTTAATGAAACAAAAGAATGTTCAAAAAATAAATCAGTAGATTGGCAGGTTCTTGCAAAAAGCAGTCACACTTTTATCAGTTTACCTGGTATCAGTCAGACGCGCGAAATGTTTCTCAGGTCTTCATCTTTGTCATCTTTTGATGACCAAGGAAAGAATTCTTTTGAGGACATACGGAGGGCAATTTCTTTGAATGATGCAAAGAAACATTTAAAAGTAAATCCAGCTCTGCATTTGAAACAAGCACCTCAGGCAACAGTCTTTGTTTAGGTTCTTAAAGAAGACCATCTAACTTATTGTTGAAGTTCAGATGGAGAGGAAACCTAAGACAAAGAATTTCTGATTTAGGTACATCTCTAGTAAATGAATCGCATTATTTTGAGGCCATCCACAAATATTATTTCTTGAAGTTTGAACACAACATACTGTTCCTGGGTCTTCCAAGTTGCTTCCTTCAATCTTCTTATTTCACCATATTTCAACATCTGTAAATTGACTGTTTTCCTGCAACATAAGTGTGTTATTTTGTTATTATTGGGCCAACCCTATGGGTTGTCATTTGTATACTTTGGTCTCCTGCAATTTATTTTACAAAGATACACATGGTTTGTACTTTATTTGGATCTCTTCACTTCGGCTCAGCTGTTCTTTAAAGGAATGGAAATCACTTTGCCAAATTTTATCAAGACTTATTTTTAATTAACTGCTAGTGTAAGAACATTTCACTAGTGAAATGACCACCTTATCCCGCCTTAGGTAAAAATGTTTATTTTAAACAGTTGCTACTTGAGTACCATGAATACTTTTCACTATCAAAATGATCTTCCTATCTCGTCTTAGGTAAAACTGTTCTCTGTGGGCATTCAATGACGCTAATAATTTTAGTTGGTTTCAGGCTTCTGATGTGAAGCAAACATGTGGGTAGGCAATTCTATCACTTTTAATTCAATTAATGCTGTTTCTAGTTCAAGTGATATTTCTTATTGGTGCTTTGTATTTAAGCATGTTAGCAATTTCTCACAGTTGTGACAATAGAATTTCAAATGGAAGTCATACTCCATAGAGCTGGTTGCTTTATATTATATATGAATCAGTGTTTTAGAATATCAACAATCAACTCTGTAGTTTATTTCACTTGGGGGAAAGCACGCATATGTTGGTATTAGGTGTAATGACCATGAACTCTATATTTTGGCATGGCATTAAATTTCAAATTGCAGTCAGTGTATGGCATATATATGCAATGCTACAGGACAGTAAGATCCAAAGATTGTCTTATAGAGCAAAATAGCAATACCTGCAAGTTGACTTTTCAGTGGCAATACATACTAAAATAGCAAAGAGATTAAAGTTGAAGCACAAAGCATTTATAGATCAAGAGAGATAAGCATTGGCTGGTTTGCTAGTGACATACTTACATTCTTTAAGTAATGTTCTGTGTGTTTGCTCTATATTCCTACATTTACGCACACTAAAAAATAGTTTAAGCAGCCACACGAAGACCTGCCCTAAGAAATAGTGTGGCACCTTTATGGAGGCATCAAATAACATTGACAGAGCAATTTACAAGTTTCCATTAGTCTTTACAGATAATTATTAAGCAGAGCTTAATGAAGGACAAGTGAGCAATTCTTTTTTCATTCATGTTCGATGATGTTCCAACTATGATAAGCAAAAGTCAAATTCAACTGCCTAAGAAATTGCAGGAATAACTTTGTCTTAAATTCCATAGTAAGATTTCTCAGGATAGTTTGCATTTGTTCTCATATCATATGAGGAGTTATTTGGTACTATACGAACTATCAATATTATCTTAATAGCAATATGGTTAGTAAGCAGACATGGAGCTGACATGGATCTATACTTAGGTTGCTGTCTATGACAGAATAAAATTCATTAAATGTAGAAGCATCATATAGTTTCTATCAACTTTCTTCCAGCAGCCACAAGGATCAACAAAATTGCATGACTATGTTTGTGAGATTGTAATCTTTCATATTAATAGACTCTTTGATGCACTGGGGCTACCCTGAGAACTTCCTAAGTGATAGTTTGGAGGTCTAGGTTATGGTATGGATGGTTATGGTCATTATGGAGTTATGTACGAGTAATTCAGGCCCTACAACTCATATAATTGGTAGAGGGGCACCAGAAGGAAGGCCTGCCAAATATTGAGGCAAGAATGAAGCTTCTTACTGTATATTCATAAATGATTAATGCATATTTTAGGCAGTAGGTTCTCACTTCTATCTGGTTGTTCGGGAGATAAGTTGCGGAGAAGATTTGTAAACCTTCTGATTGGTAATGTCACGGCATTACTGGATGAGATAGAAACCTTTATTATAAATCCATTAAAAGTCAAGAATTATGTTGCTTGTGATCTCTATGCATATGAATATGATTATGGTATGAGGCAAAATCTGAAGCCAGAATCATGAATAGCTGCAATAGACTGTTATAGTGGATGAGCAGAATACGAAACAGTGGAGCTCTGACTAGTCATCCGGTAAACAAATCACAAATTGTTGGCAATGATGGTGTCATTTGGAGGGTTTGGCAAGAAATTGAAATAATCATTTCAATAAGACAATAACCAAGAGAGACCTTTTTATTGAGCAAAATTTCTACGATGAAACTCGAAGAGCTAGAAAATCAGCTGAGCAGGTACTTATTCTATATCAAACTGCTATGTATGTGAGAGAATATATGGGCAAATCACCCGTATATGAGACACAACCTATAGAAGCCTGCAGTACTGTGGATTTTATCATTTATGACGCATTGGAAATGCAGCAATGTTTTGTAAACATTTTGTTGAGACATTTTGTAGAAAATAATGAGGTTCCAGGAGAATAACAGAAGTATATTTCATGTTTTTTTACACTTCTGGAAGGCAAGGTTTTTTGTGTGACTGATAACACTACTTTCTATGCTATTATTGGCTTGTTCTAGTGATATTACAGTCTAAGGTAAAATGCAGATGACCTACACAGTGCCACAGTTTTGTAGAGTTCGCTGATATTTTTTTGTAATAGCAAAGCCAATCATACCCACACAAATGAGGGGATCTGGTACATCTTACAATACCTCTCGTTCTTAAAGAATTGTTAATAGATACTGATTCCTTCTGAGATATTCATCTTTTCATATCAGAAGGGTCACATACGCAATCTCACACAGTGCTCTTTTCTCCTAAAACAATAGCCCTCAACCCATTCCTTTGAAAGTTGTATATGTGGCTTCTGCAATAGACAGCTTCTTTAACTGGATCACACCACAATATGCTTTGTGGGTTGGGTAAGAGGACTTGAAAATGATAAATCTTTCCCAAAATCTACATATAAATATAGGCATGCTTTTTCAAAATTTCATGGAAGGTGTGAGGTTCAACAGTCAGATTAGAGTTGTATTATCAGGACAGAAAGTACCATAACACATACCAAAGATATAGAACTAGAAAGATGCTTGTGTTAGTCAATTGATGAAAGCACAAGGAGCATCCACATCTATAATAACACAGTCAAGTGACTTACATGGCATCTCTTTAAAGCCGAGAAAACAAAAAGAAGGAAACTAACTGTATTTGGAACAGGTGCCAATCATTACAGATCAAGCAACATTATTTCTAGAAGTATTGTTTAAGTATTAAAATAAAGAATGCATCCAAACGTAAGCTGATACTCAATGTGCATTGCTGGTGAATGTTTGGACAGATAGTACACCAGAAATCATTAATCTTGCTCCCTCTCTCTGCGGCATGCATTCTAATTGGTAGATTCAAATGGATGAGAAACAAGGAGGCTGGACAATGTCTCCGTGTAGAAACAAAGTAAACTGTTTTGATATCATGCTTCTAACCAATTGTCTCCTTATTGGGATTTTTCTTGCTGACTTCTTCATGCTCATTTACCCACTGACTAGTGGATTGGGCTCAATCTTTGAAAAGCAGGCAATTTCCATACCCTTGACATCATTGATTTAAGGATCCTTGGCCAAACCATTGTGCTGCATAAGAGATGCCCTTCAATCCAATTTTCAGTGCCTCGGAATGGTAGTGTAAATTTACAGGAGGAAGCACCATCTGCCTTACGGGATTTTGGTAGGTGCTATTTGTATTCTTGAACAGCCTAACTACCTGATGACTTCTATACACATCTCGCAGTTAGTTTCAACATTTTGGCAATATTCAGAATATAATATTCTCAAGAAGCAACCTTCAGATTTGGGCCAACTTGCCATATCTTGAGGATAAGTACAAAAATTTTGAAGGGAAAGAGTAAGAAAATGTATAGAAGGGAAATGGGCATACTAGACACCAAGATACTTTTGACCTTATGACTTGCCTATCAGTAAACACATTATCAAAATCTGCAACCTTAACAAGCATTTTTAACTGATGTGGAGGTAAAAGAAACAATACTCTGGGAGATTACAAGATGACATATAAATATAATGCGGAGAATTGAAATTAATCACTGAGCATAAATATTCAGATTTCAGATACATACACACAATTTCAGCCTTGAAATCTTTCAAATATTTGCAGGAAATGACAACTAAGGTTAAAAACTATTGTATAGTAGAGTTACCAAGGAGTTAAAAGATGTTACAAATGAGCTCAATACTCTTATTTATGTCTAAACTTGTGGCTTCAAAATCTGAGTGAATGGTCTGCTGAAGTTCCTCACTGCTTGAATCTACCCAGATGATCAAGCTCAGTGGAATGCTGTCCATGGTTTGATTGTCAATTTCACTAACTTTCAATGGGGTTTCATCAAGTCATGATTGCTTAAAGATGTTATAAATAATCTCAACGCTCTTATTTATATCAAAACTAGTGGCTTCAAAATCTCAGTGGATAATCTGCTGAAGTTCCTGACTGCTAGAACCTGTCCGGGTGATCAAGTTCAGTGGACTACCTTCCATGGTTTGATTGTCAATTTCACTTACTGTCAATGGGGGTTCATCAAATCATGATTTCTTCTTCAGCATATTCCTGCTACTGAACAACTTGTTCCAGTCCGTTGAGAGCATACCTGCTTTTAGTTATGATTATTCTTTGATTCTCCACTGATTTCAATTGTTTGAGCTGTGATATAGAGCAAAGAAGCCTGAGATTCTATTTTCGATCAGCTTTGAAGTAATTTTTGAAGTATCAAATGTTGTCATAATGAAATTTGGACAAAACATTCACTCAATCCAAAACAACAGCATGCATCTCCGATTATAGCATAATGGAAAGACGAAACATAAACAATGCAACACTCAAAGCAATGAATATACCTTCCATTGTTGTGTGAGAATATGGGGGTTTGTGTGATATTGACAAGTGGGAGATCTCCCATATGTGTGCGAATGTAGAGATTTGTGAGATATAGCAAGTGGGAGATCTCACAAATTTGTAAGAATGGAGGGTGTAGATAACCTTGGAATACTCAACCCTGAGAAAATAATTTGATTAATTAAAATTTGATTGTAAGAATGGAGGGTATAGATAGCCTTGAATAACCCAATTAAAATTTGAGAGAGATTAGAGGAATTGATTGAGAAATTATTTTGTTTAATTAAATAAATAAGATTTACTTAATTAATCAAGGGTAAGGATTAATTGGCTAGATTAATTAAATAAATAAGCTTTTTGAGATAGGATGATATAAGCAAATCTGAAGTAGATTTGGGGTATCTACATTTTTCCCCTCTTTGAAAAGGTGTCAAGAATCATGATATCATTTTAATTTAAGTAGATTTGGGGTATCTACATTTTTTTCCTCTTTGAAAAGGCTTCAAGATCATGAGTCATAATGTCCTTTCAAAGAAAAATTTAAAAAATCATTGCAAGAGGCTCTGTCATTTGGAAGGAGAGGAGATTAGAACATGGGAGGATGATGCCCCCACAGGCTAGCAAGGTTCAAGTTGTCTCTTGAAAGGAGAATTATGGTTTAGTATACCCAAAAATTAGGTTAGGGAGGAGAAGAGATTAGAACATGGGAGGATGATGCCCCACAGGCTAGCAAGGATCAAGTTGTCTCTTAAAAGGAGAATTATGATTTAGGGCAGGTCTCCATGTGGCTGCTTAGTTTATTTTGGTTAGCAACCACTGCTCAACATTTTAAGGAACATATTGTGGAGCTCGTGGCTTCATGATTGCATTTTTTTTTCTGCTTATTTTCAATAATAATTTGTGCAAGTAAAAACTGGAGGGAAAAATTAGAGGCAAATATAAAAAGAGAGGCAAAGAGATTGTGGAGCCACATGTCATTTTTTTTAATATGCAGCAACTGCTTATTTTCAGCCCTCATATTTTTGCACAGCTTATTTTCAATTTTTAAGCAGTTGCTATTTCACAAAAATAGGAAAAGATTCTAAATAAAATTTTGCATGGGAACATCTAACTGCTTAATTTTAAGCAGAAATTAGACTTAAGCAGCATCATGGAGACGGGGTTAGTGTGTGCAAAACTTGGATTAGGGATGAAAACAGAGAAAAAAGAGGCGGGTGGGACCTATAAGGGTGAAGCGGGGTAGATAGGGGCGTGGTAGGGTAAAATTTTTTACCCCTTGTCCTAAAGAAAAAAGTGCTCTTGACATGGAGAGAGAAAATGGAGCATAGCCCAGTCTACGAGCATCTAAGCTAGAGGGTGAGGGAGTACAGGAACCAGTAGATGCAAGACCATCAGTAAGTCCAAAGTTGAAACCCAAATCTTGTCATTTAAGTTCATTTACTAGGGTAGGAAGGAAGCATAAAATGGAGGCACCTCAAGGGCTTTTTACCATGTAGCATCCACATTCTACGTGAGGCCCTACAGCGTCTATATGCTTCAAAGTGGTGCGTCCACTAGGATTTGATATATGAGCATCTACGCAAGACCTTGAATGTCTATGCAAATGAGGGAAGCATCTACATCACCTCCTAAAGCATCTGCATTATAGGAGCATCTACACTGGAGAGTGAAGCATTTGCACTGCTTAAGGCAATGTCTGCACTTAAGGATGTTAGTGAGGCGAATTCGCAAAGTGGCACCTGCGCTAAGAAAAGTTGAAGAATGATCAGTTAGAAGAATTGGCTAATGGGTGATGTGTGACGATTGTAGGAGTGATTATTGTCACTTGTGACAAGCAAGAGGTACGCAGATGTGATGGAGCTATTGAGCAGTTTTGACAAGAAGGAGCAAGATTATTTTGGCGGTGATACCTAGGGCTACTTGTAGCACGAATTCTAGAGTTCCAAGCAGGTCATACAATGTTGATGGCAGTCGCAAAGTGATGCCACTCAGAGATTTAAGTGAGACTTCGATTGAGGCAGAGATGGTGTGTAAGAGTGGCATTCATGTACCATAATCGATGAAGCGGCTGATCAGGAGGACAGATATCCCACTGCGGGGCATTGGTTTAGACATTTACATGTATTTACATGTTTTTGGAGGGAGAGGGGTCACTAGTTGTGCAGGTCCAATAGTCGTGTAGTCAATTATGATTATTCATATTTGTAGTAGAATGAATTAATATTATATCTTGTATATATTCATTTCACATATTAATCAAAATATTATGGGATCAAGAGTTGTTCACTTCAGAACTTCTAATTCAAATAAAAAAACATAAATACATTTATGAACAAGTTAAATAAATATTTTTTTGTCTCAAATAAAATATCATAACTATCCACTATAAGCGTGTCATTTCTAAAATTAAATGTTCATTTAATAAAATAAGATACTCATTTAAACAAGTATTGTTATCATAGTGAAAAAAATATTGTTCTTATGTGTGCAACTATTGGGGTAGCAATGTACAAACATTGGAGTATTTCATATTAATAGTTTGTCCTATCACAAATATAAAAGGTGAGCACAATAAATACCATGTATTTTCTCATTAAATGTGAATGATTTTCAAAAAGTTTTAGTGTTCAACTATTGGTCCATTTGTGTTGAATAAAAAATCTAGAGATAACAAAGATTTATGGTTACCAATAGGTATTTGGTCTATTTAGGTTGCATATAAGTTTTATTTTAAATAAAAATATGATATTCTACCAGCATCAAATGATATTTTTTTGTTCAACTACTAGGGGTACCATGATTAAGTTTCGGTTGAATCTTTAAAAAGTCAAAATTTAGACTTCTCGGTAGATGTGTTGATGTGGCAAGTTGCATGATGAGTCACACCTCCAAACCTTAGTTATAGACAGATAAGAGGCCAATCCACATTTCAAAAAAAAAATGAAGGTCCTACGATATTCGAGGCAATCGCTACATGCTCACAAAGTTAGCCTGCACACCTACTAGCCCCTCTTTCCTAGTGGAAAATGTGCCATTATTTTTTGTGGGTAGCATTGTAATGCCTCTTTTTCAATTAATATATATTTCTGGACTAAGGCTTACTTTATATTCCCAACATTCCCCATGTTCCAGCTTTGCTTATGTGTTATTCCTCTTCCATCTATTAGGTTTAGAAGTTGCTAAGGTTCCAAAGGGTTTTAAAACTACAAATTGTAAAAGTGATAGAGCTACTCTTCATGGCATGCCTCTTCTCCCACTTCTCTCAACTCCACTTTCCCTTTATTCCTATCGAAGTATCAGACTCACCTTCCCTGACATCCCTTCCCTTCAACTCCTTGACTCTTGACTTATGACATATGTCATTCGGTATCTCTGACCTCCAAACTTTGATGTTCAGGCCTTTTTGCTTTATCATTCCTACCTACCCCCTACACAATTGAGAGCACCAGTACAGGCCAAAGAGATACCACAACTTCGGAAGTGATTCTCCACTAGAGAACATTATTCAAAATGAAGGGCATAGATTCATGTGTACTTGTAGCTTGAAGTTGGTGACCATTTTAGAGGTTTTCACAAGATTTTATTTGCCCTACACACCTGGATTGAAGAATGTCATTAATGTTAATGACGTCAAGGTCCAACAACGATGATTTTTTTCTCCAAGCTATTCATATGTGTCAAAAGAAATATATTTTTGGGTTGTCATTATTTGACGATTATGCTTTATTCTCTAATTAATATCTTAGCCAACATTATTTTGAACACTAGTGTTTGAACAATCTAATTTAAGGAAAAAAAACCCTCAAATTTGTAGGCGACCAAAGGATGGAAATTCTTTTAGTTTTGTGAGCCAAAGGATGAAACCCCTTTGGTCTAATAGAGTGATCTTTCCTAGAGGTTGTGCATGAGCTTCAAGGTCATAATCCTCAATTGCAATAGATTGCATTATATGTTGTCTATCATGGGGTTTGAACCCAATAATCTTTGTTGATTGTACTTATCATAGGTGCAGAGTCATTGAATGTATTTTCAATGTTATTTTGATTGTTATCATAGTATATTTTAATGTATCACCATCTAAGTCAATATAAGGGTTCCACACTATATTTACAAGCTATAGTTGTTGTAGTCATGATTGGGTATTACCTCTCTATCTTATTTAATAGAAGTAAAGGGTTTTGTAGTTATCCTTCATTATGGGTCTAATTCACAATCCAGGTAACTCGTTTTTTGTGTAAATCATGATGGAGAATTTTGAGCTTATCGAAATTAGGGTAAAGGGTAGTTGTTGTATTGTGTTTGTATAAGCTACATTTTTTTTGTTGGCTCATTTGAAATCTAGGTTTTACCAAAGCTAGGTTAAATGTATTACATACCCCATTTATATAATAGATGTTCCACAATTTATCTCACGTTCTTGTAAAATCAATTTGAATCATGGTATCAATGAATGCAAAGGTAATGTTAGGAATAGGATGCCATTTAATTGCAATCCTAAACATATTTCATGTATCTCCTAAGTCCTTGGAAAGTGTTCCCAAACACTAGGATTAGAAAGAGATTAAATTCAAATGAAATGAACATGTAAATTGACATTTGTGATTATTCCTAAATGATAGGAACATGTGGGGATGTCCAAGAAGAGCTCCTACAAGATAGGAGCACATGGGGTGCCCACATGGAAGGTGGAACCACCTTGCTTCAGTTAACTGTTTGGAGGATTGATAACACTTCAGTAATGCATGTTTAGATCCTACAAATTAGGGATTGATATTTACATGAGTGGAGTTTAGTTTAGTTCAGTTCAATTCAGTTCAGTTCAATTATGGTTCAGTTATCTTCAGTTGTATGTAGTTAGTTTGAGTTGAATGCTAGTTGACTTCAGTTGACTTGAGTTGTATGACTAATGACTTCAGTTGCATGACAAATAACAGGTGGATACTTTCAGTTGAGTGGGGTTGATCAATCATGCATAATGTTTACATGAATTGGTGGAGAGATATGTTTCAGTTAACTAAAATTGACTTGGACCCACCTTGGGCACCCAAGTTGGCATCTTTGAGTTAACACCCTTTGCATGAGAAGATATTTACAAGGCTTAGTTAAGTGGGCCCATTCTTGGGCACCAACTTTGAGGTGATGCTTGCAAAATATTTTCTTGACCAGAGTTCAGTTAAGTGTTCAGTTTGGGGTGCCTAAATTGAGGAAGACTTTGGTTTGATCACAGATTACATTGTGGAACTCTACTTTCCCAATCTAGGCATAGATTTTTTGTGAGGAGCTTTATGCTCTTATTTTGTACAACTCTTATTGAGTTTGCATGCTCATTAATTATCTATTAATTGCAGCAAGTGGATGAGAGTTCTATGAGAGTTTATTGCAGGTTGTGAAGAAGGATTGTTGAAGGAAAGGAAGCATATTGATCAAGGATTGATACAGTATTATTGTAATCTTGTTCTAAGGTTAAATAATACAAGCACTATTGATTTTGGTGGAGTTTTTTCCCGAAAGGGTTTCTCCAGGTATATGTTGTGTCACTTCTATCTTCTTGTCTCATTCTTCTACAATCTTTTGTCTCTTTCTACAATTAGTAAAATTGATCTAAATAGATAATCATACACAAAGAATTGTGACAAAGAACACTTAATTAGATCTACAGTCTCATAGGTTTACAAGTTTTAAGCTACAATTTCACCTTCATTTTCAACAGGTAATGAAGGAAAATCTAGTTTATTAGATGAGGTTTTTCATACTATTGTGTAAAGGCAAAAGAGTAATTCTAGGTTTGGCTAATTTTGGGTTTATATATTTAAACCAAAAAATTATAAACCCTAAAATAGTTTGGTTAGGACACCACAATGGTATTAGAGCTTATTTTCCTACTAGCCTATGAATCATGGGTTCTCTATATCTCTAATGTATAATGGAACAAGTTTGTCAAAGCTAATAGTGATAAGAACAAAGGTGATGATGCCAACAACCAAAATTATCGAATATATTAACATATTTATATTCCTTCAAATGAAATCATTATTATTAGAAGAACAAGTAGATCTTAATTGAAGAGAGGTTAGGAAAATGCATAAGGAGATAGAAGGGTAACAACTATAAGCCCCTAGAATCCTTGACAAATATCAAAGGATGTTTAATAAAATCAAATATATTTTATCCTTTGATAGATACATGAACCTTCTCATACGTAAGTATCCAAATAGAAGAGGCATGTATAACCACATCAAAAGGTTGAGGAAGGAAGATGAAAAGTTAGAACTAACAAAGATTGCTAGGGAGGATATCATTGAGTAAGAGGAAAAGAAAATGTTTCTAAATAATGAATAATAATCATAACCAATCCACAACCAACACCCACATATAATCATTTTCAAAGATACCCTATTGTAGCAAATCAAAGGGAGCCCCACATAAGAAGGAAGAGGAAGAAACTTGAAACGATTTCAATAGAAAGAAACTCTATTTTCTTGTAGGGATTTGTGGACCCTTGGTTGAAGGTTCCTAATCAAGGAACAAAGGTACTACACTGAGGTCGTGTCAAATGATATTTTAGATTTAGATGAGGCTAAAGTAATTGGGAATGTAGGGGGTCATGTGTCTGATGAGGAAGAAAAAGAAGAGAGAATGGAGATAGAGGTTTACCCAACTATAGAGGAGAAAAATGAATGCATGAGTCCCTTATATGAGAATACAACAACCCCTATTTAAGAAGAATAAATGTTAAGGGACACAATTCTTATTACCAAGTATATAAATCCTTTACATGAATAAAAAATTATGATATATGAACATGAGAAAGAGGCTCATGTTATGTACAAACCCATCAATCCCTAAATGATCGAGTCTATGTCATTCAAGGGAATTTATAGGACATCTTTCAAAATGGACATGAGTAGAATTATGGAGCTAAGTTATTAGATGCTTCAATAAATGTAAATATGCATTCTCAACATACCTATAAGTGTAGGTTAAAAGATCAAGAAGCTTATAAGGTGGAGTTCTAGGATGGTTACGTTGAGAAGCATGCATGGGAGAAGAGCGACACAATGGGCATTAATGTTGGTTTTCATCTTGCTAAAATTTTCAAACCAATGACTAATTATATTCAAGTTGACTATCTCCATAATCATAGTTTAAGACATGAAGGTGCTTATTCTAATAGAGAATTTTTATTTATGCGATATTTTTTTGTTATAAGAAGTATGGAGAAATGGTCAAAGTCACCACTTTTTCCCAAGACTACACAAATTCTTTCACTCAAGTTTTTCAAAGAAAAAGAATATGGGATCTATGCAATATTGTGAACCACCTAAAATTGAACTTTGAGGTAAAGCTAGAATTGGATCCTTTGATGCCTCATTGTGTTGATTCTATTAAGTTTCATAGCATTGATCCAAAATATTGTAATGCAACTCTCAATGCTATGGAGGATAGTGATTTCAAGGAGCTAGTTGATAATTAAACCCTTGATGCATGGATAGTAGTAATGCAACTTTCAATGGGAAAGAGACAAAAGACGATGACTCAAAATTATCCCTAGGTAGTTAACTGAAGGGGAGCACCTAAAAGAATAGTAGCATCAAAACTACACCAGATCATCCAAGATAAAGACAAGAAATTTCATCTCACCAGTGTTACACAAAGGTCTATAAAGCTACTTGATTAGAAAGAGTAGTTGTTGGTAATAGAAGAGAAAGAGGTGAAATTCCTAACTAAGCTGGATATCACACAACACTGCATTGAAGAAGCTCGCAATAAGTTTTAAGAGGGCACACAAGTCAAATGAAGTAAATATTGTTGGAGATAAATGTACAATCATTCTTTTGGACTTGCAAGTCATGAAGAATACCTTAGAAAGGATAAAATTAGAAAAAATTGCATTTGATTAAAGATGGGTATATGGTCATAAAATTGTAGAGCTATTCATAATTGTACCTCGAGAAATGAAGGAAAATTTTGATGAACTTACCTTTGAGCTTAAATCAACCAATGGCTCTTTAGAGAAAACCAAAACGACACTTTGAGAGGTAGAAAACCAATTGGTTGTAGAATTTTTTAGAGAGTAAGAGAATGAAGCAAGGGTCACAAAAAATAAGTAGGTAATTGAAGAGATTGATAGGATTTATGAGGATTTTGAACTCAAAACAATTCTAAGAATACCGAAGGCTACAAGAACAGAGTTGGGAATAACTAAGATAATTGTGCAAGGAATTGGAGGCCAACAAACCAAGCAACTTGAAGACAACTACACAGATTTGGGCCAACATGAAGAATGGGTTAAAAGGGAAACACAATTTTTTTATTTTTTAACTTTAGTACTAATAAGCCACCCTTTAAGATGAATGTAGGGATGTCTTTTGGTTTAGGTTTTTTCAGCATGTGATAATATTATAATAGCCTAGTGAATGTCAACTACCTCACAAGAAGGACCAAGGATGAGAAACTATAAATTCCCAAGATTGGAATGGGTAAGGAAAATCCAAGATGATGATTTTTATGTTAATGGAAAAAGGAATGTTACTAGTATACCCATTCCTTATCCCATTTCTTTCATGCCTAATGTTTGGATGAGTTTTATTAGGGTAGAAAATTCCAAGAGTACAAGCATTTCTAACAACCTAGATAGAGATGAGAAGGATGATAAATAGGTGAGATAAAATGGCCTCATGGGATACAAAGGTAAAAAATATTGCATATGATTCTAAGATGGAACAAAGACTTCGAAGGCACTACATTATATAGGTCAATGGTGGGACACTCCAAATTCTATAAAATTGATAGGGAAAAAGGGAAGATATTCACTTGGAAGTGCTTCCCGAAGGGTCTTATGAAGCATATTACAAAAAAATAAAGAGCATTTCTTTCCTTCAGGTCTATTGTACCTTTGTTGATCTCCTAGTGAGTAAAAATCTACCAAAAAATGAAGAACATGTTTTTCCTTCAAGTCTATTGCATTGATGTTGATCTCTCATTAGGAATTGGAAAGCATGTTTCTAGATTCCATCATGAGTCCTCCCTAGGAGCATGAGCTATTTTTTAGAAAGTTGATTAGGTGACATGGGTTTCCAAGGAAATGGCCAACAATGAAAATAGCATAATGGTCATTTTTTGTTGGAGATGATTATGCCATTTCACAATGTACACAAATAGTGGAACATCCCTCACATGGATAACAAGTAACATCATGGTCACAAGAGTGATAGATTCAAGAGAGGGGTCCATCAATAAATATTTTCTTCATTAGAGAACCTACCTACAAATTCTGCCACTTAGGAAGAATTAGGAATACTTAAACATATGAGTTTGCATTGCTTGAGGGAAAGAAAATTTTAGGAAGGGAGAAATTATAATGTCCCCTTTCCAATTTTTTTATGTTTGTGGACTAAAGGCCTTCTTCCTATTCCTAGCATTCCCCATGGTCCATTTTTTTTATGTGTTCTTCCTCATTTCCCCCTATGTGCCTATTAGGTTTCAAATTAGCAAAGGTTCCAAAGGGTTATAAGCTTACAAGTTGTAGATTGTCAAAGTCACCCTTCCTTGAATGCCTCTTTTACCCTCTATTTACCTTTATTCTTGTTGAAGTATTAGATTTCTCCTTCCTGACATCCCTTTATTTTGAATCCTCCATTACTAACCTCTAGAATTTTTCATGCGGTATCCCCAACCTTTGAACTTTGATGTTCTTATCTTTTTTCTCTATCATTCATACTTACCCCCTGCATGGCTAAGCACACCATTAATGGCCAAATGGGAAACTGTGACTTCTTTAGAAGGGATTCTCCTACTAGAAAACATCATTCAAAATGAAGTTTGTAGATTTATGTGTACTTATAACTTGAATGATGATAACAACCATATCCCATTAATGTGGTAGTTGAAGTTGGTCACTATTTCAAAGGAATTTATGGGATCTTTTCCACCCTACATGCTTAGATTGAAGAACATCATTTATTCTAATGACATCAAGGTCAAAAACCACAGTTCTATTATGTAGGTCATGTTCCAAATGAGACATATTTTTGGTTTGTTTATTATTCAAAGAATATTATTTATTCTCTAATTGAAACCCTCGTCAACATTGTTCTAAGCAACAATGTTCGAACACCCAAATATGAGGAAAAAAACCCTCTAATTTGTATGGAACTAAAGGATGAAAATCATTTTGGTTGCATGAGTCAGAGGATGAAATCCCTTTGATCTAGTAGAGTGATCTTACTTGAAGGTCATGCATGAGTTTCAAAGCCACATTCTTCAATTACAAATGTAGTACCCCTCCATTTATGCTTATGTTTTTTGTTGCATGTTTTTATACTATTAGACTTTGGTACTTGGTTTGGATATTTTGATCGCTAATTTTGAGCGACAGTGGATTCACTTTGTGACATGATGATACATTGTATGGTGATTACTGATTTCTGACATGCTTTGATATAGCGTAGATGTTTTCTTTCAGATATTATTGCTATATGTATGTTTATGATGGACTAACTGTTATTTAAGTTGTCAGTCTGATGTGACGTGTATTGGTGTGGAGAACGGAATTGCATCACTCGCTTGCGAGTGCCCTGTGATGTCCGTGATTTTCTCCACACGGTGTGCCTGTACAATGGATTATATATATATATATATATGCATGTTATTGCTTGGTTGCAGGATTGCAGGTACATGACACCGACTCCACCTGGTTACTCAGGTCTGAGGGTGTCAAGACTCAACTGATATGTTGATTGGGAGGTAGTAGCATGGTTCATCCTAGTCTAGTCTTTAACCCGGTCACAGTACATCGTCAGTTTAGTTTGGACTCTTTGGAGTCTTTGGTTGTCTTGTCTTGTCTTTTCCTGTTTGGATTAATTGCTTGAAAGGTAAATTTTGTCAATTTTAATGATGGTTAGTATTCTTTAATTTACTGTTATTATTCTTTAATATACTGTTATTTAAATTAATTTTTAAATGATAAAGAAATAAGTTTTACATGTTATTTAATAAATTAATTAGTTTGTTTGGTTAAATAATTTGATCTTAAAGATTAAATTTATTTAATTAAATTAATTAATTAATTAAATTAAATTGTTTTAAATGTGTGAATAGAATTTATTTAAAATTAATTGTTATTTGGAAATGGCATTTTAATTATTAAATAAATTTTGCATTTTGAAAATTCTAAACTTTAAATTTTAAATAAATTATAAACATGCAAATCTTGAAAGGCAAGATTGTCGAGAAGTTGTTGAAGATATTTTGTTCTTCTCGACAAGTGTGCCAGTTACTTTTATTGTTTTTGGTTAAGGAAATTCTCGGAGGATATCTAGGATCTGGAAAATACATAAGGGTTATCATTTTTTCTTCACAGGAAATGAAAAATAGCTGGCTGTTAAGAAATTATTTTTAAGAAGAAATTTGTGATTTCCTCTGTATGTTGTATTTTTGTGGAAGATCCCTTTGGTTGGAAGTTCTTTGTGTTTGGTTATAGCTTCCTTTGGATTTGGGTTTTCTGGAGAAGCTTTGGAGGATTGCATTCTACAGGCAGTTATCAAGTTATGGGAAAAATAGGTACTTTTCATTGTAATCAAGTTGTTTTCTTTTAAAATGATTGCCTGAGTAAATGTCTATTTAAGAAAGTTGTATTTCTTCTCGGGAAATTTAGAAAATAATTATGTGAAATTTGATTTCCTCTCTGTATATTAAATTGTGAAAACAAGGAATTATAGAGAAATAAAAGGGGCAACACAGAGATTTATTTTAACAGTAGAAATCTACAGAAGAAAATTGAAAAAAAAATCTTATAAGGGTTTAATGTTAAAATCCTCTGTAAAAATTAGTGATTAATTTGGGTTTTGTAATAATTTATTGATTTGGGAATAAATTGTTTAGGTTTAAAGTTTTCTTTTCCAATTACATGTTGAAAACTTTGTTGAAAATAATTGCACAGTTACTGTAACTTTAATGTTATTTGTTAGATATATATATATATATATTTATATATGTATATGTATTGGAATTATATATACATATACATATACAAATGAATACATATAAATGATTGTGAATATTGAAATTCGCAGTATTGAGTGAACTTGAAAATCGTCGTACGCGATTTTAAATTGTCATCGATTTTTAATTTAAAAAAAATTGTTTATGTTTTATAATTGAAAAAATATATATATTAAATTTTCTATGTGAGCTGAAGCTCATGGCGAGGCTACCCGCAGCCGACCCCGCAGGGGGGACGGCGGCGAGGGCCGAGCCCAGCGCCGCCCTTACGGGCAACGCTCGGCTCAGCCGCCGCGGCCGAGCCCTGTGGGGAGGGCTGGGATGGCAGCCCCACCCATGGGGAGCCCTGTGGGGAGGGCTGGGATGGCAGCCCCACCCATGGGGAGCTCTGTGGGTGGGCTGCGATGGTGGCCCTACCCATAGCGCTGCCTGCGGGCGGCCGGGGGTTTTAAACCCTAGTTAATTTATTTAGTTTTAATGGAATTTTAATACTTGTTTGTTTTATTTCATAATACTTAGTATTTAAATTCATATTTTGTATAATTATTATATATATATTTTTATATATAATATATATAAAATATGTATATAATATTATAATTATATTAATTTTAAGTTAAGGAAATTTTGAAATATATACATATATTTGTGTTAAAAATGAGTTATTTAAAAAGTAGTTTATTAAATGGTTAGATATAGAGATTTAATAAACAAATTATTTTAATAAGTTATTTGTACTTAGATTAATCTGTTATTTTTAAGATTATGTAGATTTTATTTTTATAAATGGTTATGAAATTGGGCAAACTATAGATCTAATTTTCGTATTGCTTGGAAAATGAATTAAATTTTAGATGATTAATTTTTGGTACTTCAAATTATTGTTTGAACTGGATTTAGTATATCCTAATGTAGACTTTTATTTTTCAATTTGCTTTAAATCCTTTTTCTTTGTTGGGAAAATTGGGAAAGTCTTAAATGAACAAGTCTTCCAGACAAGTTGGATAATGTGGGGAATTGTGATTGTTTTAATTGAATTCTTGTGTTGGCTAAGGATGTGTACGTGATTTTGTATGGTGTTTAGACACCTGGGTTTGTGAACATAGACTTGATGTTCGTTATGAAAGTGTAGAAATTTTATGTTGTAATATGTACACCTTGTCTACCTTAGTCAAGAAAACTTAGTATACCTTTGTTATGTTTAGGGGAGTGGCTCTGTGTAAGGGCCGACACACAAAGTGGTGTCAGGGTAACTTACAAAGAGTTAGTAAGTCAGTGATAACTAAACAACACAGTAGTTAGAATTAAAATCCTTAATAAGATGAATATGCCTCACTTATGGACTCTTGAGCTAGTACAATCTTGAGTCTAAGATGAGAAGGCTTGGAATGGCAAATCAATATCTTGTTACCTTAAAAGATATTCGATTCCGCAATAGTTTGCAAATGGGGCCGGGTTTCGTAAGAGGTTTCCAGGGTAACCCAAGTTGGGGGCCGGAACCTAGGAAGAAACACCAGGGTAACCTTTGCAATATTGTGATGACACTCCACCTAAAATAATAGTTAACCTTGTGTTCTTAGTACATTCGATTGTCTTAAATCTGGAAGCAATGTAACCATTAGTTAGTAATGTACTTGTGTCTAGGGTGAATAGGTTATGTCTAGGTAACCATATTACTATCTCCTAGCACGGGGGGTGGACCTACGGGTACCACATGGTTGGGTGGAATGTGCACCTTACTCCGTTGGGTCCCCAGTTTATGATCATCGCAACGAGAGCTTCATGGATGGAGAGCTCGTACTTGGATACATATGTGTACTTTCTTTATTGCATTATTTGAAATCTTGTATTGTAACTTCCCTCAATTGATTCTGAGGTGAACATTGTAAAATGTAATTGTAACTATTATTTGATCTACCTCATTAGATGAATGAGTATTGTAATATCTTTTCTAATTCAATGTAAGAATCATATTTGTACTTTATACTATCTTGAATGGAATTTAAATGTTATGCAATGATTACTTTTAAGTTTATGTTAATTAAATATGTGCAATGCTAAATACTAAAGTCGTCTATGGAAACTCAAGTAGTGTAACGTCGTGTAACTTAGTGAATGTATGCAACTAATTAACTTAATATTATTACTTTAAAAAAAAAATTATCACTTTTATACACAATTGCAACATTCCTTAGGTTATAAGACGAGGCATTACAACAAAAAATTTCATAATCTACTATTTATTGTGGGGTTTGAGCTTGACAATCTCTAGTGATTGTACTTTTCATAGTTGTGATGTCATTGAATGTATTTCTAGTGTTATTTTCATTGTTATTACATTATATTTTAATGTATTACCATCTCAATCAATATAAGGGTTCCACACTATATTTATTGAAATGAAGAATAAGTAAATAATGTATGTATGGGTTGTGAAATGTGTAATGCACCTATTTCTCCAATTTCATTCAAAATGTGTGCTATAGAAGATAGATTTGAAAACTAATAGAACTAACTATCAAAATGTAGCTCTGGAAATGTGAGAAAGTTGTGTACCTATCACCAAAGATGCTTTTTTAGACCTCACTGATGACTCATTCGCCCCATGGCGAATGGGTCCTTGCTAGGGCTCTTGAAAATAAGTTTTTGGGTTCTATTCTTCTATGTCTACACTCCCAAATTCTAGTTGTTTACTGTCAGAAAGTTGGAAATAGAACCTGTAGCTTAGTTTCCATGATTTGACAACTTTGCAACTTTCTTCATTTTTTCTCTTCAATTAATCTTCAACCTAAAATTTGCAATTGCACATTAAAGAGAGAAAAATGTTGATTGTTAGGAAATGGGGGTTTTCCTTGGTCAAACTTTGTTTTGGTAATTAAACATTGAAATGAATAAAAGCATGAAGGAGTGATGAATGAAGAAAAATATGTAACAACTCACCAAACCTTAATTGAAACCTTAGAGTACAAATCTGCAAAACTTGCATGAAGTGGCTTCAATGAATGTAGATCTTGATCATGAAACTTGATGTGAAACAATGCCTTTGATATGTTTGATTTGATCTTCAACACTACATCAACATATGAGCTCAAACAACAAGCATGATGTGATACATCTTTGACATGACAATGGAATCTTGATTGCTACAATAATCTTCTTCAAATATGCCTATGAATTGTAAGGAAAGCTAAGGTGCGAAAACAACTCTCCTAACGTCAAAACCTCAGGGAAGAATGCAGAGATGCTTTTAAATTTTCCATTACATTCCAATTAAGATACACTTGAAAGAAATAACAGAAACAGAGAAATGAACATACACAGATGAACACCAAATTTATGTGGGAAAACCCTTCCGGGAGAAAAACCCACCACACCAAGAAAAACCCCTTTGTATTACAGTAATGAAATTACATACAGAGTGCAGGCTTCACTCTCTGATGTCAATTTATAGCAACATTCACAATGATAAACCTAGTACAGAACATCCCATTTAAAATGCACTATCTAAATTGAATTCACACTGATTACTCAACTGTTCACCGAATTGTTCATCCCACTGATCGTCCAACCAAACATCATCATCGATCTCAGAGTATATCCATGTCATCCCTGGTCTGTTGAACTTCCTCACAGGAACATCTGCAACAGTCCAACTGCTAGCAGTTCCCATTCTGCTTCTCTAATTGGTCGAAGACAAACCACGTAGGATAGTCAATCGGTCAAAGGCATTCAAGCAATGTTCACATGTCGATGAGACACTAGCCGTGTCTCCCCGATGCCACAAAGCCCAACCGTTGATATCGCCCAGAGTCATCACCTTTGGCAAGAGGTTACACCGAGTTCAAAACCAGTCGGTAAGACAAAACATATCGCTGAGACGTCATACCGATGACCAACACATGTAGCGCTATTCGGCAAGACTATCGCTATTTGATGAGAGTTCATATCGATGTTCAAAAGTCACATAGACATCAACATTCCCATCGGCGATACTATCGTTATTTGGCAAGAGACATAACAAGCCCTCAAGTTATGCCGACAACAAACTACACCATCGGCGAGACAAACCTCCATCGCTAAGAGATCTTACCGAAGCCTTCATGTTACTCCGATGACTCCAAGTGTAACACTGTCGGCGAGACATACCATCTGTCGCCAAGAGTTCTTACTGAAGTCACATGTTACACCAATGACTTCAAGTGTATAACCATTTGGTGACACATCTCTTGTTAGTAAGACTTCATACCGAACGTTCATATCTTTCCCCAATAGTTGTTGTCGTCACAAGTCTCCCCGACAACCATTATGAACCACAGTCGGCGAGAGTTCTTACCGGGTGGAGAGAGATCACAACGACAAGAAATGTCATAGCAATAGCTCCAGTCGATAAGACAGCAACAAGGTCTCGGCGACCTGAGCATTCCACAAGGTTGCACAACTACTAGTCGGTCAGATAGTAAGAATGTCACACCAACTTTTCTCTTTCAGATGTTTCAGCCTGTGAGATTGAGGCACATAATTCCAACAATCTCCCACTTGACGAAGATCACACAGGCACCTCCAGAGCATAACAAAGCTACTGAAATTCATGGGCACTAAGGCCCATTGAACTGGCACACCACCTGAACTTGTCTGTGCTCACTGGCTTCGTCAATGCATTTGCAACATTCTCTAGAGTATCCACTTTTTCTAAAGAGAACTTTCCATCCTTCACCATATCTCGTACAAAATGATATTGTACATCTATATGTTTCATCCTGGCATGGAAAGTAGGATTCTTTTCCAAACAAATAGCACTCTGACTGTCACAGTAAATTGTTATTTTCCCTACATCAAAACCAATGTTAGAACACAAAAGTTTTAGCCAAATTGCTTCTTTATAGGCGTGTGTTGCTGCCATGTATTCTACCTCTATAGTGGACAAAGTGACTACAGCCTGTCGCTTACTCATCCAACTCACTGCACCACCATTCAACATGAAAATATATCCACTGGTGGATCTTCTGCTATCAATGTCCCCTGCCCAATTAGAATCCACATAGCCTCGAATGATGAGAGTCCTCTGTGATTCAACCAAATTTCCATGGTAACACAATGCATATTCTGAAGTGCCCTTCATATATTTGAATACTCTTTTCACAGCATCCCAATGTGTTCTTCCAGGATTAGCCATAAACCGACTAAGTACTCCCACTGCTTGGGCAATGTCTGGCCTTGTACAGACCATTGCATACATTAGACTGCCAACCGCACTAGCATAAGGTACACTGGTCATGTCCTCCATCTCAATAGGAGATTTTGGATAGTCTGCAACAGATAGCTTTGTTCCCTGCAAAACTGGAACAACTAGCTGCTTGCAATTAGTCATACAAAATCTCTCTAGAATAGTCTTAATATACTTACTCTGACTGAGCCAAAGTTTTCTACCCTTCTTGTCCCTGGTTATTTCCATTCCCAAAATATACCTTGCTACACCAAGATATTTCATTTCGAACTTTGTAGAAAACTGAGACTTAAGATCATAAATCATTAACTTACTATTGCCTATGAATAGCATACCATCATCATAGAGAGCAATAATAAGAACTTGATCACTTTCAGCTTTGTAATACACACAATGATCATATTTTGATCTTACAAATCCCAATGACAAAACAAAAGTGTCAAATTTCTGGTACCACATGTTCTAGGAGATTGCTTTAATCCATATAGAGATTTATTCAACTTGCAAACCAATTTTTCTTTACCTTTCTCCACAAAGTGCTCAAGCTGGGACATATAAATTTCTTCTTCAAGATCACCATGAACAAATGTTTTCTTCACATCCATCTGTTCAATCTCTAAGTCATACACTGCTGCAAGTGACAAAATAAATCTAATGGATGTCAGCTTAGGTACGGGAGAAAAAATTTCCCCATAATCAATTCCCTCTACCTGGGAATAACCCTTCGCAACCAACCTCTCCTTATATTTTTCCACACTGCCATCCAGACCTATTTTCTTTTTAAATACCCATTTGTAGCCCACAGCTTTTCTGCCTTTAGGCAAGGGCACCAAACTCCAAGTATCATTCTTTTCTAATGATGCCATTTCTTCATTCATGGCTTCCAACCAAGAGTTTGAATCAGACATTCTAAATGCCTCTTTCACAATCCTAGGCTCATTAGTGCTAGAATTAAAGCATAGGCACAAGTAGAATCTATCAAAGAAAACCCATACCTATCAGGTTGCTTTCTTTCATGAGTTGACCTCCTCGCTTGCTGAGGCTGAGGTTGTTCTTCTTCATCAGAACTCTCAGCACTACTTGAGCTCTCCTCAGTTTCAAGTACATTTTGAATTTTCAATTCCTCTTTATCTGGTGTCGGAGGAATTTTAACTACATCCTTTTTCTTTTTCTTTTTGTCTCGTTGGATCAAGGTAGAAGACTTTGAGCTCACAAAGATAACATAGCTATCTGGAACCTTCTCATATTAAGATTCCAGCTTGTATCCTTTTATGCGGTACTAGAACCAATAAAAATACATTTGGCGGTCTTGTTCTCCAATTTAGATCTTTTCTCATTACGGTACATGTGCATATGCCTCACAGCCAAAGACACGAATGTGTCTTAGAGAGAGGCTTCTTTCTAGACCATGCTTCAAGGTGTTTTTCTCAACAGGAAGCGAAATTAGGAGGAATGGTTTATCAAGTAACATGTTGTAGCAACTGCTTCAGCCCAGAACTTCTCCTCCAAGCTAGCACTACTCAACATACTTCGTGCTCTTTCCATCACAGTCTTGTTGAACCTTTCTGCAACTCCATTTTGCTGCGGAGTGTAAGGTGTAGTTTATGTCTTTTAATTCCATGATCTTCTGATTACCTCTTGAAATCATTAGAAAAAAATTCACCGCCATTATTAGTCCTTAAACATTTTATTTTTCTTCCAGTCTGATTTTCTACAAGGTTCTTAAATTCCTTAAACGACTGAACACTTCTGATTTACTTTTCAAAAAGTAGATAAATGCTCTTCTTGAATAATCATCAATGAACGATACATAGTATCTTGACTTAGAAAAAGAAGGAACATTCACTGGACCAAAAACATCATAATGCATATAATCAAGCAAACTAGAAGATTTGTGAGGACTGGAATAAATGAAACACGGTGTTGTTTACTATATATACAATGTTCACAAAACTCGAGTTTGAGGTTACAATCATCAAGCCCTAAACCAGGTTTTTATTCTTCAAGGTTTTTAAACTTTTCTTTCCTATGTGACCTAGCCTATGATGCCAGAGTATAGTCTTTTCTGCTAGAAGTTTAACTTCCATAGAGTTTACACTATCAGGAACTTTTACCTCTTTTCCCCCAAGAATATCTTTCTGTGACTTTATAGAGACACTATTGCATTATACAACATGTGCATCCAGCTTATACAAGGTACCAATACGAGCACCCCTTGCTAGCACCATAGAGCCTCTAGTCATCTTGTAGCCATTTCCAAAGAACATGACTTGCACTCCAATATCATTCAACTTACTTACAGAAAGTAAATTTTGAGCCAGACCTGGTATATGCATTACATCATTGATTCCCTTCACTCTTCCATCAAGGAATTGAATTCTGACTCTTCCACAGCCAACAATTTACAAGGATGAATCACTTTCCAAATACACATTTCCACCATTGTATTTTTCATACTTTGTGAACCAGTCTCTATGAGATGTCATGTGGAAAAATGCTCCAGAATCAATCAACCAGACATCATCTGATGCCTGTGTAGCCAAGGCTGCAATGAAGGCGTCTGCATCACTCTGAGAAGAATCATTATCGAAAGAATTCTTCTTCTTTTTCTCCTCTTTACAATCATTTCAGACATGACCAGGTTGCCCACAATTCCAGCACTTCACCTTGGACTTCTTGCCAGGAGACTTTGATCTCCCTTCTTATTTGGATTTGGACTTCTTGTCCTTCTTCTTGCCTTTTTCTTTCGATCTGCCTCTAACAGCAAGAGCCTCCTTCGCCATCTCAAAAGATTTCTTTCTCATCTCTTCTGATAACAAAGAAGCAACAACATCTTCCATCTTAAAAATGGATGTCGTACTCCCAATAGCCATCATCAGGTGATCCCAAGAATATAGAAAAGAACATAATAACAACATACAACAATCTTCTTCATCAATCTTCACACCCACAGATGTTAACTGTGCAATCAGCATGTTGAATGCGTTCAAGTGATCAACAACAGACCCTCCCTCCTGCATTCTCAAAGTGTACAGCTTCTTCCTCAAGAAAAATTTATTCACCAAGGACTTGCCCTGATAAATAGTTGCTAGTCTTTTCCACAAGGAGGATGCAGTCTTTTCTTCATGAACATTCAGAAGAACAAAGTCTGCTAAACAGAGTCTTATCAGCTCCTTTGATTTTCTATCTGCAAGGTCCCAATCCTCTTGCTTCATGCCTGTAGGCTTCGTTCCAAACACATCAATCCACAGATCACAATCAACCAACAGATCTTCCATTTTGAGTTTCCACAACTCAAAATTACTACCATTGAGTTTCTCAATTTCAATCTTTACTGACGTGCTCGCCATCTTAACCTGTAATTCAAATTACCAAACTTCTACAAGACTCCCACTAAAACAAAATTGACACAAAAAACCCAACGTACCCACAAGGATAACACAACTAGCCAGGCTCTAATACCACTTGTAACAAAAGCTAAGGTGCGGAAACAACTCTCCTAACGTCAAAACCTCAGGGAAGAATGTAGAGATGCTTTTAAATTTTCAATTACAATCCAATTAAGATACACTTGAAAGAAATAACAGAAACAGAGAAATAAACATACATAGATGAACACCAGATTTACGTGAGAAAACCCTTACAGGAGAAAAACCCACCACACCAAGAAAAACCCCTTTGTATTACAGTAATGAAATTACATATAGAGTACGGGCTTCACTCTCTGATGTCAATTTACAGCAGCATTCACAATGATCAACCTAGTACAGATCATCCCATTTACAATGCACTCTCTAAATTGAATTCACACTGATTACTCAACTGTTCACCGAACTATTCATCCCATTGATCGTCCAACCAAACATCATCATCAATCTTAGAGTATATCCATGTCATCCATGGTCTGTTGAACTTCCTCACAGGAATGGCCGCAACAGTCCAACTGCTAGCGGTTCCCATTCTGCTTCTCTAATTGGTCGAAGACAAACCATGTAGGATAGTCAATCGGTCAAAGGCATTCAAGCAGTGTTCACATGTCGGTGAGACACTAGCCATGTCTCCCCGATGCCACAAGTCCCAACCGTCGATATCACCCAGAGTCATCACCTTCGGCAAGAGGTTACAAAAGCAGTCAGCAAGACAAACCATATCACTAAGACATCATACCGATGACCAACACATGTAGCGCTATTCGGTGAGAGGTCATACCGATGTTCAAAAGTCACATAGACATCAGCATTCCCATCGACAAGACTATCGCTATTCGGCGAGAGACATAACGAGCCCTCAAGTCATGCCGACAACAAACTACACCATCGGCAAGACAAACCTCCATCGCTAAGAGATCTTACCAAAGCCTTCATGTTACTCTGATGGCTCCAAGTGTAACACTGTCGGCGAGACATACCATCTGTCGCCAAGAGTTCTTACCGAAGTCACATGTTACACCGATGACTCTGAGTGTATAACAATTCGGCGAGACATCTCTTGTCGGTAAGACTTCATACCGAACATTCATATCTTTCCCCAATAACTATTGTCGCCACAAGTCTCCCCGACAACCACTATGAACCACAGTCGACGAGAGTTCTTACCGGGTGGAGAGAGATCACAACGACAATAAATGTCACAGAGATAGCTCTAGTCGGTAAGACAACAAGGTCTCAACGACCTGAGCATTCCACAAGGTTGCACAACTGCTAGTCGATCAGACAGTAAGAATGTCACACCGACTTTTCTCTTTTAGAGGTTTCAGCCTGTGAGATTGAGGCACATAATTCCAACATGAATGCCTTAGAAATTACTCTTTAATGCTCTCTTGATCACAATTTTTCTATTAGGACTTGAACACTTGAAAATATAGGATGAACATAGTGAAATGACCTTATATTTATACATATATTAACATTGATTCTTGAAATTCAAATATCACAAGCCAAAATTGAATTATGGATTTGAAATCATTAAAATACTACCAAAAACATATTTTAAAGAGGGGTCCTAGGTCTAAGTGAGGACCCATTTGCCATAAGGCAAATGAGCTCTAGGCCACTTACCTAGGACACATATCGAGCAATGTTAAACCTTATACAAAATAAGGGTCCTAGATCTAAGTGAGGGCCCATTCGCCCTATGGCGAATGGGTCCTAGGTCACCTACCTAGGACACACATCTTCGAAAGTTAAATGTTGTGTAATGGAATTTATGAATGTTGGATTTTATCCCTCATAAATTGCATTTAATTAGGCTTTGATTTGAATTAAAGGGGCCAATTAAGGAAAATTAACCTCAATCAATTAATAAAGCCCTAGATTAATGTGAAAGTGTAAAGATACACCTTACAACATCAAAAATAAGGCACAATTAAGTTTGTTTTATTAAAAAGGGCCCTAAACTTAATGTGAATATGAAAAACATATTACACCACTAAATTAAGGCATAATTAAGCTCATTTTATTATTAATTATTTCCAAATTAAGTGTGAAAAAGGGATACTTTTTCCTACACTAAATTTACAAGCTATAGTTGTTATAGCCATGCTTGGGTACAACCTCTTTGTATTATTTACTAGAAGTAAAGGGCTTTTTAATTATCCTTTATTATGGGCACGATTTGTAATTTGGGTAACTTGCATTTTGTGTAAATTGTGAAGGAGAATTTTGAACTTGGCTAGATTAGGGTAAAGGACTTGTTCTACTATGTTTATATAAGCTATAATTTATTAATTTCACATTGGAAATGTAGTTTAAATGTATTAGATCCGTAATTTACATAATAGATATTTTGAAATGTATCTCACATTCTTGTAGTCTTGGTTTGAACCATGGTATCAATTAATGCAAAGGTAATGAAGGGAAAATCTAATTTATTAGATTAGGGTTTTCATACTATTTTGTAAAGGAAAAAGGGTAATTTTGGGTTGTTGAGAAATATTTAAACCAAAAATTTATAAACCCTAAAATAATTTGGTTGAGACATTACATGCATCTTATTGTTTGACAAGACTGATAGGTTTTTCTTGTTGGACTTGGTAGAGTCAATTGCAAACATGTTGGAGGATGGGCATATGTTTATGTGGGGCCCTCATGCTTTGGCACAACTATACAAGGATATACACCTAGTGGCTTATAGGGGAGGGTGAACCATAGCATTCATTACGTTGTTGCAAGTGTGTGCCTAGGAGCATATTGTTGTGGGTTTCCCAAAGGGTGTGTTGGAGATGAGGTAGCCAAAGGAGTCAATTATGTATGGGTGGTAGATGTGGGAGGAGGTAGGTTGGTTCATTGTGAAGATGCACTATTTAAGAGATGTAGGTTGGATGATATCACACAATGTGACATTATATGGAGGCCATATAGAGGGATACAATTATGTGTAGACAATAATGTATAGCTAAGATTCATCATGTTAGAGTATTACTTGGGGGAACAAGAGTATATTATAAACCGGTATCGTCCAAATCATGTGTTGGGATAGTTTGATATTTTCCAATACATCCCAACATGGCCTCATTTCTTTCTCAGGTGATTCATGATATCCCCAAATGGGGAGCACAGGTTGATCAACAAGTGGTAGCAAATAGTTGGCAGCAATATGTTATAGTTTCATGGCTTCTCATGGATGGTTTTACAGATGTAGGGACTATGGTGAGATATCAATACTAGTGAAAGAGGACACAACCAAAGAGGTTGACTATGTCATTATCTTTTAAGGATTATATTTATATGAGTATGTGGTGGAGGTGGTGCAATATTATATACAATACTAAGCTAGGGAGGGGAGGGGAGAGATAATAGGTCAATAAGAAGAAAGAGGTAGAGAGGAGAGATGGTGGAGAGGAGGGTAGAAATAGAGGAGGAGAGAGTGACAAGAGTGAGGATATGGAGATTGAGGAGGGAGATGAAGAGGAGATTGGGATGGAGGATGTTCAAATGTAGAGCATTCAAGTAGTAGTGGCAAGTTCTTTAGTGGAAAGACCATTGGAAAAAGAGTTATTAGGAGTGGCATCAAGGGGAGGAGGACTAACTTGGGAGAGCATGAGTATTTTAAGATAGCAACTAGGGACAACACTATTACAAGGATGTAGGAAGATAGAAATAGAGTTTAGGTTGAGAGGGACAAGTTTAGGGTGGAGAGGGATATTTAATAGGTGTCTAGGGATGGCCTTCAAGCATAGGTGGATGCTTTTCTAGTGGAGAGGAATGGAGTGGTGGAATGGTGAGTAACCTAAAAGAAGACAAATGGGTTATAGGTGTAGGTGGATGCATTAAGAGCTAAGTGAGATAGATATATGAAATCTATATAGAAAGTTTGAGGTAAGAAGATGTAGTGTGATCTTTAGTAGGTGCATAGGGGGTGGCATAAGAACTAGTGGTGTGTTGGGAAAGTACGGACACATAGTGGGCCTTGATGGAGATACAATATTATAAATCTCTCTACAAGAGGTTAGTTCCAAAGGGATAAAGAGAAACCTCATATACAAAGTATTCTAGTGCATGATTTGGGGTGTTAGGATCTAGGCCAGTGTTAGTATCGATGGGGATACCTAGAAAAGGGTCACCACTTCCACCTCCACCTTTAGCAAGTCCACCTCCATAGGAGGGGAGAGGTGAAAGTAGGAGTAATATTTGACCTATGGTCATGATGTCTATATGATTTTTTAATAAGGCCACATGTTGTGATCTATATTTGGAAACATTATGATGATGTATCTTAGCTATTGATAAATTAATGTACATACCTTTTTTATATAGAGAGAGATCAATTTTTTATGGGGAATATTTGATTGTGTTGATCTATTAATTTGTGATTTGATAACGATAATAAATGGTATGCTTGTACATGTTTATGTAATACATACTTTTATGCTTATTTATATGCTTATGGTTATATATGATTTTTCTCTTTATGGTTGACCCCATGTTTGGTTACATATGGTTAATTATGAATCTAGTTATGACATATTATTTGAGTTGGAAATCACTCCTACTTTAGAGTAGAAAATGATGATGTTAGAAATGATTACAATATGGGTATGGGTATGGAATGCATAGGCTAATGATTTGGTGTGTTTATGGATGGTAGGTACATGGTGAGGGAGGAAAATTATATATGGTGATAAACCATATTTTTCATAGTTCTAGCCTTATCTATCATTATGACAGTGTGTTGAGGGGTGATCCCACAATACTGGTTTACAATTTTTGGCTAAACTAGACACTAAACTAGTTTTTTCTAACTAAATCTTCACTTTCAAGCACCTATAGAGGCTAAACCATGAGGAATTTGAAGATGATGCAAACTAGTAATTTGTGACATTTTGTTTGTAGATTCTAAATATATTTTTTTTCAAAATTTTTGGAATCAGATTGCACTTATTTTTCCATCTCCTTCGAAAAATAGTTTTTTTCAATAAACACCATTTTTAAGGAGTGATGCTCACCATATACAACATAAATTTTTTCCATGAAGGATAAAATTATAATTTTTTCAAATTTAGATTTGTAACTACTATATCTAGTGCTTTCATTTGGTTTCATAGTGTTTTATTGGATATTTTTTCCTTAATCAAGTTTTGAAGTTAAACCAATTACAATTCAGACATAGGCGAACTGTATACAACATAACTTTTTTTGTATGTATCGAAATTCAATTTTTTTTTTGTTGGATCAAGGAGTTCAATATCCAGTGCACTGATATTTTTCATTTTTTTTTTATAATCTACTATTTTTCCACATGTGCAAAATAGAGAGCTTGATTTTTGGTGAAAAACCTACATTCACAAGAAATAAAAAATAAATATAATAATAAAATTAAATTTATTTAAAATTATACTTTTTGGGAAGCTTATAATAAGTACTACATACTTACAAAAAATAAATTTTAAATGAATTCATCCAATCCCCCAAAAGGTAAATCAAAAGTGGTTTTTTATCAGCATTTTGATAGGTATAAAGGAGAGTCCGTTATAGGTATGGTTTAAAACTAGCGGGGTTCTATCCAAGGGGGTTTGATCTAAGGTGGTTTGATCAAAACCTCTTCAATTGGAATCATTTAAATGGAACTTTTCAAGGTTTAAATCATTATATTTTCTAAAAATATGTGATTTCAGCAAAAATCAAGATCTCCCAAAAATTGTAAACCAGTATTGTGGGATCACCTTGAGTGCATGAAGGACTCACAAAAATAGACAAGATGCAACTAATGTCATGTGACAACAAAAAATTTATCTAGACATACAATAATATAATGGATTATGGTGACCTTGATGGTTTGTATTGTAGAACAATAAGGTTTGGTGCACAAAAAAACACTTGCAAACAAACAAACAAGTACAAAAATAAACATGCACACACCTCTAGCTTGGTGAAATTAGAGGATAAGGGGGGTTGATGGTGATGATGGTGATTATTGATAGTGAACTTGATGAAGCGATGTGTCCCATAAGTAGGGGAATATTAGTGTGTCTCATAGGTCAATCTTAGATGATGGATGCAAATATGTTGAGTGTGACTAGGTTACTTGTCTTATCTATGGGAACGTGAATAGTATCTTAGGTACTTTGGTTTAGTGGTGTGTTAGTTGGGGATTACATAGGCTAGTAGGGAATGTCATACAAGAATCATGCTATGGTCTTATGGGTGGGGGTGGATATGGGATGTGAACTATCATGCTTTGGGTTATTAGTGATCTAATGTATGAAAGGGTGAGTATTTTAAGGGAGATTGCATTCTCTGAGCATGTGATTCTTAATAAATATGATGATTAGTTGTTTAAGGATAGGAATTTTAGAGAGGTTCCATAAGGGGGATGTTTGAGTGATATGGAAGGGATAAATGGGGAAACTCAAGGGGTCCTTTCCAAGTATGATTATATGTCGAAAGGTGATAAATAGGTTACATGTATTGCATGCATGTGAGGTTTGTGAGGGTGAATTGGTAACTTAGTAACCCTAATGAAGAAAAGTAAATAAGTTAGGGAAAGCTTCAGTTGGGATCTTGGGGGATGAAGGGAAATGGGATTGGGATGGCATGAGGAGTACTCGTAGAAATGGGTATCTAGCATTACACATGATTCTTATAAATAGGTTTTCATCATGGTACCTTCCCAAGGAATCATAGGAATGGTTTTCACCAAATGATATTTTTTCCTTTTTCCTTTTTTTAGAGAAAACAATTAGTAGCTTAGGCATAGAATCTCTTGAGGTACACAATTTTCATGGGATCTTTTGATTCCATATCATTGGTGTGAGCTCCAAAAATATCATTGTGAACCTCCTATATTTCCAAAGAAACCTTGTCTAAGTTGAGGCATCACAACAAGGTACCCTTGCAACCCCTATGATAGAGTGCACTATTAAGGAGGATTAAATGGGATACACAATAGATAAATTATTTATGTCTATTAGATGTTAGGTTGGTTGGAAGAGCATGATCATGGAGACAGGTGTAAATATTGTGGTATCAAGGATAATTAAACCAATATTTTCACATGCCACTTTGGTATATGGGATGTCATTGCAAATATTAAGATTTTTCTACTAGAGATGAGGACTCTTATGTATTAGCTAGTTTGTCAAGGAAAGAGACAATTTTGACCATGGCATCTATAGCCTTGTTGCACATATGAGGAAATTTTTTGAAGTTGATGTACATGAAATATTATTTGAAACTATCTATAGCCTTATAGAGGGTTATATTATCATATTTAGTGTGATAGTTATCATTGACTTCCTTGATGACTAACTAAGAGTCACCAAAAAATGATAAAAACTATATTCTAGTGGATAGCCAACTTTAATCCTACTAATAGGTCCTTTTATTCAATGTTGTTGTTGGTTCAATGGAATATGATCCTAAATGCCTTGGGAATGAGGTTTGCTTGTGGAGTGAGGAATGGATTACTTTCCCATAAGACATGATTGGTGAAGGATCCAACAAAGTAAAGTGTCCATTCATGTGATTGCTCTAATGTCAAGGTAGATTCATGAGGAAAATCTAATATTAGTGGTTGAATATCTTTTAATGGTGTCTTCACTAATTGATTTTCTAGGACATATCCTTTTATCCCTTTATGATTCACATAATCAATGTCAAACTCACTAAGTAACATGAAACAATTTTTCAAGTGTTATGGATATTTTTAGGAGTAGACACTTGAGTGGGTCATCTTTTGCAATGAATTGTATTTTGGTGTTAAGCATTATTGATTGAACTTCCAAGTTGCAAATACTATTGTTAGGCATTTTTTTGCAAGGGTGTCTAATTAATTTCACAACTAAACAATGTTCAAATCAAATATAAGATGGCTTATTCACATCTTTATTCATCATTTTTTTAGAAGGGCTCCTAAGGCATGTCGTGTTTTTAATATCTATAGTAGAAAAGGTTAATCTAGTGTTGGTGCTAATAGAACTAGTGGATTAGCAAGCTATTACTTTACTCAATCAAAGGTAGTTTGAAAATATTCATCTCAATGAAAGTTCACATTCTTTTGTAGAGATGTGAATATGATTGGAATTTAGTAACATTATGTTTCCATAGTCCATGATGATTAGGGTTCAATATTTCTAGATCAATTGTGTGAAAATTTTTACATCAATTTTTCGGATCATACTCCATGATCCATGATCAGGATGAATCTTTTGATGGCTTGAATATTGCCCTATGAGTTGCGAATATTTTTGAGATTCCATAGGGGAGAATTTTTTATGATGAATTTCACTTTATCAAGATCCACCTCTATGCCTCATTGAGACACAATAAATCCTAATAGTTTTCCTAATGTTATATTGAGTACACACTTTTTTGGATTTACATAAACTTGTGCTCTCTCAATCTTTAGAAGACATGGTGTAAAATATTAGGATATTATGCTCTCATTTTTTCTTTACCCAATATTTCATCAACATAATTTTCTATGATGTCATGGGTCATCTCTTGGAAAATGATAATCATGGGCTTCTAATAAGTGGCACCTATATTTTTCAAGAAAAAAGGCATGGCCTAATAATAAAATATCTCCCATGATGTGATGAAGGTTTTTTATTTTTTGGTCATTTATAGCTATTTAGATTTGATTATATACCTTGAGAAACCATCCATGAGAGATAACATGGCATGCCTTGGTACTGAATCAATGATCATGTCGAAGTTGAGTAAAGTGGATTTGTCTCAAGGACAAGCTTTATTGATGTCATGAAAATAAATAATACATGAGTACTAGTATAATTTGTGTAGATATGAATGATGTTAGAGATCTATTCTAAGTAGTCAATGAGTTAGATAAATTTAACTTTTACTAGTTTCCACTATTCTTCTTTGACAAGAAGTGTATGCTCCCTTCATTGACTAATAAATCTGGTGCAATTAGGGCATGCACCTAAATCAATGGACCTAGATATCCCTTATAAAGTGATTCATAAACAATGAGGGATACTCTTATAATGTCAACGAGGGATGTGTCTTCGTGGATGATGTCGGAAATGTGTGTATGACAATGGATTTTGGGGTTCCTAAGAGGTTGGCTCCAAGGATTGAACTTGTTTATTCAAAAAGAAACTCATATCAAAAAAGTTTAAAGATCTTATTATATTCTACAACTATTATTGTGAGATAAATCTAGTGTTGTGTATTTTAAAGATAACACAAGCTAATTTCTAAGGGTAATAGTTATGAATCTCTTGACAATTAATCCAATGGTCTAAAATTAAAATGCTAAAACAAGTAATCATTAATATTAATAATAGAGTGGCATTGTTACTTCAAGTGGACCCTTCTTGGGTTGTTGGACTCTTCTAATTCATAGAAATTTCAATC
>VDFB02001341.1:0-36822 GCA_007258455.2 Sequoia sempervirens
TATGGAAAGGCTTAGAATAATCTAGACTTGCCAAGAATGAAATCTCTTGAAGAGCTTCCTTTATTTCTATATATTATTTAGTCGGTTCCTCAACTCATGTAATTAATTTTTCACTCATATTCTTAATAGGATCAAGACTAAGGAGAGAGTCACTAGTTCCATGATATTATTCATCATCATATCTGATGAGAAGGATAGAACTAGTACTAAATTCTATCATTGTGTTAGCAATATTATAGCTATCATCAACAATTTGCAACATTTTTCTCATCCTTGTTGTTGGCCTCCTCTAATGGTTCAATAACTAAGCCCATAAAGGTATAACTTAGAGATTAGATATCTGGACTAAGTAGTTATCTTGCTCATCATGAAGGTTCATTTCATTATCAACCCAGGGACACAAACTTGAAATGGGTCAACACTGTCTGTGCACTAGGACTCAATTGTAGTCATCCTTATCCTATAACTAGAAAGGAAATAGTACTGAAAGTGAAATGCTTGAAAGGAATTAGCATAAGTACTGAGCATGAATCAACAACTAAATTGAACTCAAATGAATGACAAAAAAAAAGTCTCATTAAACAAACAGGAAGTTACTCTATCTACCTTGGTTGTAGGAACAAACATAGAATGAAGTTCCAATGGCTGCAGGAACAGACAATTTCTACAAGCGTAACTAATTATTGAACAAAAAAGTAACTACTAAACTGAATGGATGGAATTCTCACCAAGTGTGCCCCCTTGAGTGAGTCTTCCGAAAACTAACTCAGACACAACAAATTAAAGTATCATTTTATTCATTGAACATTGTTGCATCATAACATCAACATGACTGTATTCCTTGAAACTGAAAATGAAAGTACAATATCAGTACATCCAACTCTCTAAAGAGGAACATCTGATCATTATTTATAGAAGGAAAACTTCTAACTAACTCTAACTAACTGGGTAGTCGACTCCAACAGACCAAGAGGACGCCATTTATTGAAAGCATGAAAAAGAGGAACGAGGTTATGCATGCACAAGACTTAGTCAAACCAGTCTTACCTCAATGAGGATCTAGCATAGCAACACCTCCTAAATTTACTCAGCTAATAGACATGGTCATTTAAAGTTAAGTTATAACTTCCACATGAGCTGGAAGTTTCCAACCATTGAACTCTTTAATGTCCATCTCTATTTGACTCCTTTAGCAACCAGGAAGTTGGGATGAACTTCTTCCACCTTGCAAGCTTCATTTATATTTGCATCTTAATGTGAACCTGCATTATGACATTAGCGTGCACAAGACAATTGTATATCCATAATCACCTTAGAATAGCATTCATTCAACCACATGTAAAATTAATATAGATATATCACATAGCAAGTTAATACCATCAAAAGTTGCAGGGATAAGTTCATGCCCAAAGTTCATAAGTTTAGGGAAATAACATAGAAAGTATTGGTAACCAGGTGCTAAAACTCCATAGTAACAATAACAAACATATGATAAATCCTAACAAAAATGAGTCATTATTTGGACTCATCAACTCCCCCCAACCTAATGATTTGTTGGTCCTCCAGTAGAGGGAACTCGATTCCTTTGCCTTACCAAAGCCCTGAAATCACCAATTTCCATCTTCCCTTGATCAATCCCTATAGTTTTTGAATTTGGATACCAATAGAACCCCTGCTTGCTTTACAGTCTGCCCCACCTTGGCCTCTCTGCATCTACATCGTACTAATAGGTTATGTGGACTAGTACTGGCCAGAACAAAATAGGTGGTTGAAATATTAATCGGAGCCAATAGTGTTGCTTCATGCTCCCAAGATGTATATACCCGATGCTTCGTTTGCAAGCTGCATAATAATTTTGCAGGGAATGGGGTTCAACCTATTTTAACTGATCTAGCAAGTCATTCCATCTCTGTGATAAATATCTCAATATTTTCTTTCCTATAGTGGCAACTACCTATTCATATTTTAGGTATGTTTCCTCCCTAGAAGGCATGATCCTCTTTTTGTACTCTGGATTGTAAAGAAGTCCATGCCATGTGTAGTAGATATCTGCAGGATTGCTTGATTCAACTCTTAGAGATAGGGGGTATGGAGTTATTTTTCTCTGTATATTTTGAATTTTTTCCCCCAACTGATTTCATTTTGAATCCATGACATTAATTCCCTCAGGTGAAAATCCCCAATATATAGCAATGGATTCCATTCATGGTCATTGGGAACAACATAGTTGTGCAAATACAACTCACACAATAAATTCTTAATGACAGGAGAAGAGGATTGGTAAGCTTGGAAAAATTCTTGTGGGGTTTCAATGGAAGAGTTTAGACCAAAAATGACCCTTGACAACTTAAAAGAGAGATTACACTCCCTTAAATGCAATGCATATATACCCTTCAGGGAGTCCTACATTCCATAATTTGGGGTACTAGAGTCACCACATTGTTTACCTTATCTTTTAATGCAGTAATCTCTGCATTCTTCTCCTTAATTTCTTCATTTTTCTTATTGATCTCTTCTCGTAGCTTGAGTTTTTCTCTATTTCGTTCTTCTTCTTTCTCCTGCATTTCTTTCCATAAATCTAGGGCTACTGATGCCCATGAAAAAGTAGGAGGTTTGTGCTTTCCTACTAGGATCTTCCCCTGCACCGGTTCTTGATGTTCAACTCACTCTACAACAGCAACAAGTCCTGGCAATCCTATATTTGCTTGCCCCTTAGGAGCTTCTACCTTCTTTCCAAGTTTCCTATGAGTCTATGGCTCCTTTTTAGAGGCACACCAGTAGCAGACTTGGTCAGTTTTGATTTCCTTAGAGGACTTTTATTTTTCCCAACGGTTGTAGGATGCTCAATTTCTTCAGTTTTCCGCTTCCTAGGGCTAGGATTTACCTATACCGGTTTTTGCTTCTTAGCCTTCCCTTTGCTAATTTCTGCTTTTCTCATTTTTGCTTCCTCCTTTCAAATAGCAGCCCTAGTACGAACTATGGTTTTAGGGGAAAAATCGACATTGGGGTCTGAAGATGAACTATCTTCATCCGCATGCTCGGATTCAGAGGAACTAATTTCTGCTATAGGAGGGTTTGTGCTAGGAATTGCCCCAAAATTTGAAGCTCCAGGAGTGAATTTAATAATCCCCTCATCCCCACTAACCCTATGAGTTAGGGATTGATCTCTAGGACCCACATTTTCTAATCTGAACTTCTTAATGTTCAAAAATTCATCCCATGACATATCAGACACATCTTGCAAAGAATTTTCTACTAGCAATTTAATCAAACAATGATGGGAAACAGATTTTTCCCTACCTTTTTGTGTCTAAGTAGCCATGATTGAAAGAAGATTGTACAAGAAGTTTGGCACATTCATCCTCCTACCATGTCTCATGTGATTCAAAAGCTTGAAATGCATAGAATGAAGATAGGATTGGCGACCCTCATGGGTAATGTATTTGGTAATATAAACAACAACTTGTTTCCATGTTTTCAGGAAATAAATTCTTCTTGTTCCTTGTTTGTCTATAACAAGTGGAGGATCACTAGGCTCAGTGAATTCTACTCTAGCTGATCTAGCATCCCTAGAAACAAGGTAGGGTTATCATTTAGTGGGTAAACCCGACACTTCAACAATCCTTTCTTTGGTGGCTATAACTTTTAATCCTTTCACCATTGCCTCACCATTAGAAAATGTTTGTGCAAATTCTAAGGAAATGTCACTATTAAAACTATTTAGCTTCATAAAGTAATCTAGCCAACCACAATTCCTGAATTCAGACTCACAAAGTGCATTCTATAGGATTACTTGGTGAGCTATTGGTTCGCTTCTGATTAACTGACTTCCCATTGCCTCCACTCAAACTCTGGAAAACACATCTAGGTAAAGACTTCTTTCGTGCAATCCGTCTTTTGAAAACCCAATTTCTCTTCCGCTTCCTGAAATTCTCACCAATACTAACACCAATGTCATATGACCTCTCAATTTTACCTTTTTAGTGGCATTATGATTTTGACTAAGGCAATAAAGAAGACATAAAGGAGGGGTATTATCAAAGAAAATGGTGGCAGCTTAATGTCATATCATGCATGTAGAACGTCACTTCAACTTCATCATTTCAAATTTGTTGACATGCTAGTGTATGAAATATGACTAATGATATGTATGACATGTAGGTTCACACTCCCCCCCAACCTAAATAAAAGCATGTGTCCGCACAAGTTGGAATGGAAGTATGATATAGCAGGGAATACTAACAGGATTTACTATGTGAAATATCAATATTAAAGTACAATAATCAAACAAATGCATGTAAGGTAATTAATATACATTAAGTCGTTATGCACGTACCTAAAAATTTGGAATGTCTTTTCCAAAAAGTATGGAAGGAAGTACTGGTCGCCAGAAAAGTACAGTTGAGTTGTTAAATGAAGTGATGATGGAGTGATGTGGAAGAGATGTTGAGGTGCCAAATTGACCCACAACATGCAGATAAGATAAAAGTATCTCACCTCTCCTGAAAGAGACAATCAGTAATCAAACTGATCACCTCCCAAGGTCTTGGATGTTGGTTCACAACGTTGTTGTTTCACGAAGTGGTCAATATGGTTGTAATGTTCAAGGGGCCTGCTGGTTTTGAGCTTTTGGATTGTTACAAGATCAAACATCTATCTAAACCTACTTTAATCGATGGTTTTAAAGAAATAGAAAAAGATAGATCAAGGTTTTCAAACTGAAAATAATGTTGATTCATTCAACTAATTGGACTTGTTGCCTTCCAAGGAATTCCTAAACTAGAACTACAGAATAAAATTAACTTGTAATTGATACAAAGTTTCATTCATTCACAGTGCAAGCTGTAACAGTAGATTGCAAATCATCATTCAAACAAAACATAAGATAAAATTTCATTCCTTGAAAACTTTTCAAATCAAATGATTAACCCAAAATGAATACCATTCTAGAGCATAATATGAAGTAGGTTTAATTAAAACACTCCCTATTTAATAAGAAAGCGGATAAGTAGCATTTAAAATCTAGCAAAGATGCGATTAATACAGGAAAACCTATAATGTAAAATTATCTCCATCTATGCTAAGAAAATGGAAGATACATCACCTCCCTCCTCCTGTTGAGCTGCAAAAATGTCTAACTTGCTTAAAAGCCCTAACTTACCTTTAATTTGCTTTTCTTCCTAACCTATTCTATTTTTTCTACCTTCTCTAAAGGCTACTCTCTCAATCCACCTCTAGCTGCACCAACGAGATTATACAAAGTGAAACCACCATGTTATAAAACCACACGTCCGGAGATCGTGTTGGGTTTTGGGGTTTTGCAATATGTCAGTTCTGAGCAAATTGACCCTAGAAGAATTTGAAATAAAGTCAAATGTGCATTAAATCGCAAGGAACATGAATAAAAGACAAAACGGACCAAGCGCTGAAGAAGAGAATAGCCGAAACAATAATGAGGGAAGCATGACTTTGATCGCAGGCTTTGCATTCGCCTTCCGCCATTACATGCTTGTCCCATTCGGCCTTCGTCCGAATCAAGAACCCGATCTCACGCAGAAGCTATCCGCCGTTAATGGAGCTTCCCTGGCTTTGCCATTCAATGGCATTGATATTATTCTTTAGATCTGTCCCATGCATTGTGTCCTAGTCTCTCTTGTTGGTTGACATCCATTAATGAATACTGCTTGTAGATTGGATTTATTATTGATCATCCGGTGAAGATTCTTGACCTCTTGTATCCCCATGATAGCCTTGGTTCTTTGTGAGGTGTTCATATTAGGATCCCTAAAGCGCGTTGAACGGGGCCAGTGTCATCACGCCTGGAATCCTACTCTTTTTTTATCAACACCATTTCCCTTACGCTTACCGGTGATAGATGGTCCCCCTTTGTGTCCTTTAGCCTCTCCAGCCAGTGTCGTCTTGCTAGAATCAACCTACATTCATCAAACACCAATGTGAGAATCCAAATGTTGACAAAATTTTCATCCAAGTGTTAGCTTAAAATAATGATAAAAATAAATTAAATTAGTGATTAAGCATCAACATTTGAGAAGTTGGATTTAAATTTATGAGGAAAACACTTTACAGGAGGAATTTGGAAATTTCAAACCCGGTGGATTTATCTAATGAGGCATAATATCAACAATAGATTATTAGAAATGAATAAATGAATTTCATACTGCTTGATTGAAATTCATCAAGCTAAAACAAGATATGTTTAAGTAATTCATCATTAGTCAATCAGTTTGTATTTCTTAAAATTCCTCCAAAGCATAGGAGATTTTTGGAAAAATCCGACTAGGCGGGATTTTACTTGAGAAGAGCACCAAAACTCAGACCCTGGCATTTCTGGGAAGCTAGGAAAATCGGCCAAGAGCGGAAAATCCCGAAGTTAGGCAAAAACCTGGAGATCGGTGTGACCTTTGGTCTTTCGGAATGAAACCTATATCTCATGGTGACGATAGATGTCTCGCCGATGGAGTTGTTCCATATGCATATCGTTGTGACTCCTGTCGATAGCATTTGTCTTGCCGATGGGTTCTGTGATCAAACACTTGGGCATCGGGGAGACACGATTTAGTGTTTTAACAACATGCAACATAGTTAAACACTTTGACCAAACAAACTAGGGCAAAATACCAGATAAGCATTGAGAATCCCCGAACCCTAAATGTAACCCTAGTTTAACATATTCAATTGAAAGTGAAATGAGCCACTAACTTGGATGCCCTAGCGACCAAATCAACTTTAAACACTAGAAATCCATGCACCAGCAAGCAAATCAAGAAATTCAAGCTTCAACTCATGCAACCCCAGATGTAAGAACAAATGCACAACAAAGATGAGAGCAAGATATCCCAAATCCCTTTAAATTCGACCTCAGAAATCATTTTGCGCAGTGCACAAATTTGGGAGCAAACGGCGAAAGCGGAATCGGCTGAAAAATGCATTGAGGCGGGTCAGCGAAGGGGAAATCTTTTGAAATCACGGTCTTGGTCCGGGCAGGACGAAGTGGAGCCGGAGAAAAGAATTGGATGGGGGAAAGCGGACAATCCGAGCAGCCAGCTCAAAAGCCGAGAAACGGCGGCCATTAAAACGGAATTTAGAAATCAGGAAAACTGAACCGGGACGGAACTTGTAGGCGCCGGGATTGCGGGAGAGAACACAGAACAAAAGTAAGATAAAACCCATCAATTAGGAACGAAATACAAAGGCAAAACCGAAACCTCAAGAGTGGAAAGGGGAACCAAGAACAAGAGAGAGATTGGTACAATCAGGAGGAATTAAAATCGGGAGATTGGTTATCTAAAAGGCATAACAAGAGAGAGGGGGGATGGAGATTAATGGGCGGATAGTTTTATTGATGGAGAAATTAATTCCCACAAAAAGTGGAAATTTTTATTATGGTTGCATGCATACCTTTGACTAGCCAGAAGGTTGAACACTAGGTCCGCTTCCTTTGGCTATAGGAACTTCGGGGTTTTGGTATTTAATAAATTATTGCATGAACTCTTGTTTTGAGGCAGGTTTATGGTATAGCCTGAGACGATGACTATTGACCAGGAGCTTGAACCTGACAGGATCAATTGTTGTAAGTTGAATAACACCATTGGGGAAGACCTCTGCAATCTCATATGGTCCCAACCACCAAGATTGAAGTTTTCCTAAGTTGTCTTTATACCTAGAATCATAAAGAAGTGCCCAGTCACTTGGCTAGAACTTTAATTCTTTGATGTATTTATCATGCCATCCAACTCTCTGGTTCTGCACCATCTTAGCATGGTGGAGAGCCAATTTCATCATCTCATCAAAGGCATTTAGTTGCATAACCATGTCCTTCTATGCCTCAGATATATCTATTCCAAGGTCTAGTGTTGTTCGAAGAGTTTTGTGTTCAAACTCTATAGGAATCATTGCTTTTTTTTCATATAATATTTCAAAGGGAGTAAAACTAGTGGTGGTTTTCCAAGTGGTTCTATAGGCCCAAACAACTTTTGGCAACCTATTTTCCCAATATATTTTTTGGATTGCTACTATTTTGGTCAAAATAGATTATATTTCCCTATTTGTTACCTCAGACTGGCCATTGGCTTGAGGGTGGTAGGGTGTCGATTTTCTATGCCCGACATTATACTCATTCACCAATGTTGTGACAAGAGTGGATGTGAACTAAGCCCCTTGATTTGTGACTATTTATCTAGGAACTCCATAGTGTGTGAAGATTTCTTCATAGAGGAATTCTACAACTTTATTGTCCCTAGCATGTTTCATGGCTTTGACCTCAACCCATTTAGTCACATAATCAATACAAACCAAGATGTAATATTTTCCATTTGATGGTGGATCAATTGGACCTACAAAATCAAGTCCCCATTTATCAAATGGTGTGATAACTACTTGAGGGTATAGAGGCATCTCATCTGATTTAGTTGGTCATCCCATCCTTTGACACCTATCACATTTTCTAGTGTATTTGCCTACATCCTTATGAAGTGTAGGCTAGTAATACCCTGTATTGAGAATCTTCATGGTTGTTCTCTTAGTTGCAAAGTGTCCCCCACAGGGTTCATTATGGCATGCATGTAGTATATCATAAGTTTAATCCTCTCTTACACATCTTCTCATCACACGATTTGGTCCATTATAGAATAAACAACCTTCCATCCATGAGAATGGAAAAGTATTTTCAATAAGAACCCTTCACTCTTTTGGAGAGAAATGAGGGAGAACTCTTCCTATGACCAAATAATTGGCTATATCTGCATACCAAGGGGTGTGCACACTGATGGAGAACAAATGTTCATCAGGAAAGGAGTCATCAATGACTTGAGTGTCCTCTGATGTAGTCAATCTGGAGAGAAAAACTGCCACAACATTTTCCTTACCTAGCTTGTCTATAATGGTGATATCAAATTCTTGCATTAACAACAACCACCTTGCTAACCTTCCTAAAATCAATGGCTTGTTCATAAGGTATCTTATGGATACATGGTCTATATGGACAAAGATCTAGTATCCTATGATATAATGCCTGAACTTCTTGAGAGCATAAATGACTGCCAAAATATCCTTCTCTATCACTGTGTAGTTAAACTTAGCCCCTTGTAGGTTCTTGCTAACAAAGTACATTACATTCTCTATTGATCCCTCTTTTTTTCCTAAGACAACCCCTATAGCATAATTAGATGCATCTGTGTGAATATGGAAAGGAAGTCCCCAATTAGGGCCTTTGAGCACATGCACATGGGTTAATGTTGTTTTTAAATCAGAGAATGCTTTATCACAATCCACTGTCCACTAGAACTCAACATATTTAGTTAAAAGATTATAAAGCGGTATTGCCATCTTACTAAAATATTTTATGAAGCACCTGTAGTATCATGCATGTCCTAGGAAACTTATAACATCTTTTTGCTTGATAGGAATAGAAAGATTGGTAATTACCTCAATTTTGGTTGGGTCCACTTGAATTCATTTCTAAGAAATATAATGGCCAAGGACCACTCCTTCCTACATCATCATAAAGAATTTCTCACTATTCAAGGAAATATTATGGCCCTCACATCTTTGCAAAAAATTTCTTAGGTTTTCTAATGCTTCTGCAAAATTAGTACCATAAGTAGTGAAATCATCCATGTAGATCTCCATACAATCATGTGAAATATCTGAGAATATACTAATAACTGCTCTTTGGAAGGTTTTTGGTGCATTGCATAGACCAAATGGGAGTACATAATAGGCATAAGTCCCCCAAGGATAGGTGAAAGTTGTCTTGTTCTGATCTTCAGGTGCAATCTATATCTGATTATAACCACTGAATCCATCTAAGAAGGAAAAATATTGCTTACCTGCAAGTGAATCCAATACTTGATCTATAAAAGGAAGGGGAAAGTGATCCTTTTTGGTGGTAGAGTTTAGTTCTCTATATTCAACACAAACTCTCCATTTGCCTCCCTTTTTAGGCACAATTACCAAAGGGGACACCCATTGGGTGCTTGAGATAGGGTAGATAAATCCTGTGTTCAATAACTTACGTAGTTCTCCTTTCACAATCTCCCTCAATGCAGGGTTGATTCTCCTTTGTGGTTGCCTTACTGGTGTGCAGTCATCTCTAATGTAGATCCTATGAGTACAGAGTTTGGGATCTATTCCTTTCATTTCATGGTAATCCCATGCAAATGCATGTTGATGCAACTTTAACAGGTTTGTCAGGGACAATTGCTCCTCTTGACTAAGTTTGTTATTAATATTCAAATGTTTCCCCTATGAAACTTGTACTTGTGTGGTCAACTCAATCATGTTTGTTTCATTGATGCTTGGCATTTTTAATTCATGCAGTAACAATGTATGAAGCATATGTGTTGCTATAGGAAATTCAGGTGTAGGAGAAGTTGGTAAAAGTATCTACAATGGACATGAAAAACTAGATTCCTGAGTGGGTGGTTCTTCATGCACTTCACAATGGTTCTGAATTATATGGGATAATATTTCATCTTCTTCTTGAAGCTGCATGAAAGGGATTTTTCCTATCATCATGAGTTGTGCCATTGAATTGACCTCCTCTGCCTCTTCTTCAACATGTGGCCAGATGGGGTTGTCCATGTCATGGGATGGTTGAGCATGAGGATAAAGGATAAGCTTTTTAGTGCTTCTCCCATTAGAAATAGTCATGTTCCCTGACCGACATCCAATGTAAGCATCTATTGTAGCTAACCACGGCCTTCCCAAAATAATGGGATACCCTCCTAATGTAGCTTTAGGGGAAAGGATCATGAAGTTTGTTGGATATTCCCAAGAGTCTAGAGTAACAACAAGGTCTTCTACTATTCCATCTAGTTTGAAAGTGGAACTGTCAGCAAGCTACAAGATAGTAGGAGTAGGTCTCAGATTCGTAACATTCAGTTGTTGCAGGATATCCTTAGTCATCACATTGATAACTACTCCCAAATCTATTAGAGCATTCTTTACTTGGATTCCATTTATAATGACTCCAACTACAGGACTACCTGGGTCAGTATATTTAGGAACAATTACTTTCCCAAGCATGATATTTGTCGACTGCTCCACCACATGAACAGCGGTGGGGTCCTTTTTCCTCCCTATCTTTTAGAGACATGCTTCCTTAATTGCCTTACTATATATGGGGACATCTTTTATGGCCTAGAACAGAGGTATCTTGACACATATGTGTTTTAACTGATCTAGAATATCAAAGGTTGTTTCTTCCTTTTCTTCCTTTTGTTTAACAACTTCTAACCTTTGAGGAAATGGTGGGTCTGAATTAGACTGTCAAACTAGTTCGAGATTCTTGGGCACACTTGACTGAGTAGGGATATCAGATAAATTTTTATGCTCCTCTTCTTCCATAGGAAGCTCTATTGTAATAGGAGTGGAAGAAGATGACAAAGTGGTTCCTGAATGTAGATGAATATCACTTACACTCACACCATATGTAGGAAATTGATTGGGATATGCAGAGTAAACTAGTTGTTGTGGTTTCTTATTTGGGTTAGGTGTGGGTTGAGCTGGTAACTAAGCAGGTCTAGGTGTGCTGGAGTTTGAGTTAGGAGGAGGAGGCATTATGACAGGCTGTTGAGGGTGTGGAGACGACTACATGTAAACAGTTGCTTGGTTTGGCCATTGTTGTCCTCCCCTCCATTAGGATGTGTGTTGCCAGTTTCTTGGAGGTTGTTTCCACTAAGGTGGAGAGTTTTGGTAATTGGGCCAAGTATTTGGAGGGTTGTTCCAAGGATGAGGTGGATAGCCTCCAAAGTTTGATGGGTATGGGGGTTTCCATTGATTATCGAATGCATAAGAATTCAAATAAGGCCCACTAAAATATAATGGGTCTAGTGGCATACCTTGTCTTGGAGTCCATGGCATTCTTTGTGCAATGTAGAAAACCTAATCATCATCACCCTAAATTGGCATGAATTTTGGTGGAATTGGCTTGCTGTCAATGTTGGCAACCATTTTACATTTGCAGTCCGTCTTCTTTTTCCTACAATGAGGACAATATTATGCCAACATTGCCTCTATCTTCTCATGTTTCTTCTTTGGTTGAAGTGTATCTATTTGAGTGGCCATATTTTTTATGATATCTTGATTGAAATCTGCCAGCAAATGAGTGATTTCCATCCTTGAAACTCCATTAGTGGAGGATTTACCCATAGAATACTGGTAACCTCTTCCTTTCTTTATAGCTACCCTGGAGTAATTCTGACACATATTCTTAATATCATCCCAAGGAACTTGGGTTATTTTTCCTCCTCTTATCAAGTCTAGAGCATCAGTGCAATTTTCATTGATCCCTCTAACGAAGAGAAAATTTTGAGACTCTTCATTGAGTGCATGATGTGGGGATTTCTACAGACAAAACAGGAACCTTGAAATATAGTCATCTGAACTTTAATCCTCCTTCTACTACAACCTGAAGATATCATCTCCTCTCATATCACTGCCTCTACAATATTATTTATACTTGTCAAGAAACTTTGTTTTCATATCATCCCAAGTATCTACAATATTCCTACCTAATCCCATAAACCATCTTAATGCAGCATCCTTCAAGGTAGTAGGAAACAATTTAAGCCTATGAGCATCAATAGTGTAATCATAGCTTTTGCAGAGGATATCAAATTCAAACAAGAAAGTGTTAGGGTCCTCTGTTACAAGCCCATAGAATTTAGGAAGAACTAAAGCAGGGATGTTCTTAAGGTTATCAACTTCATTTTTGGTGAGTGATAGGGAATGGAAAAGTTGGATGGTTAGGTCTATTTTGGCCAGCCATAATTTCTTGATGGATTATCAAAGAAAATGAATTCTCAATCATGTTTTTGGAAGCTTGCTCTTCAAAGGAAGTTTCAGAACTGGTCAAATTGGGAAATGTATCAGTGAAAGGATTTGCCTCTACTTCTTCTTCGTCTCTTAGAAAATTTTGAAACTCAACTAGCTAGTTATCAAGATTAGGGTCATTAGGAAGGAATCTCCTTAGATCATCTCTTCTCCTACCCCTATGCATGTGGCATTAACTTAGTATCAGCCAAATCACACAAAGAATTGGTGAAAGAATAGTGGATCTTACTTTATTCGAATGAAGGGTATGCTAAAAACAAACTTCAAAGATACTAAAAACAAGAAAGAAACTAGAAATGACTTCGAAGAACTTCCTAGTTTGGCACCATCCCTGACAACGACTCCAAAAATGTTGGCCTCCTCTCATGGTTCAATAACTAATCCCTTAAAGCTATAACTTAGAGATTAGATATCTGCACTAAGTAGTTATCTTGTTCATCGTGAAGGTTAATTTCATTATCAACCCAGGGACATGAACTTGAAATGGGTCAACATTGTCTGTGCATTAGGACTCAATTATAGTCATCCTTATCCTATAACTAGAAAGGAAATAGTATTGAAAGTGAAATGCTTGAAAGGAATTAGCATAAGTACTGAGCATGAATCGACAACTAAACTGAATTGAAATAAATGACAGAAACATAAGTCTTAGCAAACAAATACGAAGTTACTATGTCTGCCTTGGCTGCAGGAACAGACACAAAACGAAGTTCCAATGGCTAGAGGAATAATCAACTGCTAGGATCGTAACTAATTACTGAACAAAAAACTAACTACTAAACTGAATGGATGAGATTCTCACCAAGTGGGGACCCTTGAATGAGTCTTCCTAAAACTAACTCAGACGCAATAAATTAAAGTATCATTTTATTCATTGAAAACATTGTTACATCATAACATAAACATGATTGTATTCCTTGAAACTGAAAATGAAAGTACAATATCAGTACATCCAACTCTCTAAAGACGAACATCTTATCATTATTTATAGAAGGAAAGCTTCTAACTAACTGGGCAGTCAACTCCAACAAACTAGGAGGATGCCATTTATTGAAAGCATGAAAAAGAGGAAGGAGGTTATGCATGCACAAGACTTAGTCAAACCAGTCTTGCCTCAATGAGGATCCAGCATAGCAACACCTCCTAAATCTACTCAACTAATAGACATGGTCATTTAAAGTTAAGTTATAACTTCCACATGAGCTGGATGTTTCCAACCATTGACCTCTTTAATGTCCATCTATATTTGACTCCTTTAGCAACCGGGCAGTTGGCATGAACCTCTTCCACCTTGCAAGCTTCATTTATATCTGCATCTTAATGTGAACCTACATTATGACATTAGCGTGCACAAGACAATATATATCCATAATTACCTTAGAATAACATTCATTCAATCACATGTAAAATTAATATAAATATATCACATAGCAGGTTAATACCATCAAAAGTTACAGGGATAAGTTCATGTCCAAAGTTCATAAGTTTAGGGAAATAACATAGAAAGTATTGGTATCCAGGTGCTAAAACCCCATAGTAACAATAACAAACATATGATAAATCCTAACAAAAATGAGTTGTTATTTGGACTCATCACTTGTGTAGATTGATCTCTTATTTTTGCAATAGAATAATAACATGTAATAGTTCATTTGATCATGTGGGATGCTCAAGTCATTTTCATTGGGAATGAAATTCATGAATTGACTATAAGAAGGAACATCATTTCTTTGTGATTCTTCCTTCTTCTCTATGTCTCACATTAATTTTTTTAGTGGCTACAAAATTGAAGTTGTGTTTTATCTTTTATCTTTTCCCCTTCTAAAACATCTATGACACCTAAAGGTACAACATATTTGGGGGATTTTGAAAAATATTTATTCTTGACTATCCATTATTGTAAGTTAGATTATTTTTTCCATAACACTCTCTACATCTCCTTTTTGTTGTTCATGCCATCTCTGTTTAATCTAACAATAGTAGTATCACTTCATGCAAACACTTGTGTATCTATTGACTGCTATCCATTTTGGACTTGAACTGCTACTATATTTATATGAGATTCTATGTCTTCACTTGATGGCATGAAATTTTGGTTCTTTGGTTGCATGAGTTCCCTTGAATGTTTAAAATTATGAATGAGAAAGTCATATTTATTTGAGCCAACACTATGCTTATAAAAGAGATTTGATTAGTTGCAACATGGTAATCATATTTAGTTCCTTCTCCCTTGAATTAATACTCATATGCATCATATCGATCATTTTAATATTAAGAGTTCTTAATATAATTCTCCTCATGGAGGAGTTTTCTCTTTGCTTAATGAGAGGGCATGGTTTGTATCCCTCTCCTTGTCGAAACAAACAACAAAGTTGAGATTCAAGTTGTCTTCCTTGGTTTACAAGAGGGCATAAAGTTGGGGTTTAAAAAGTTGATTATTGAGGGGGACTCTCTAATTACTATAAATTCCTTGAAGGGAGTAGATGAGTTTAAAGTGATCCATATTTATTGAAAAGCCAACAAGGATGTTGGCCAATATGGACATTGACATGCAAGCAAGATAAATTTCCATGTGAATGTTGTGTTGGCCAATTCACATGTAATCATTCTTTGAAGGTATTAATTATAACACTCCCATCTCAATTTTAAGATAATAATGTTTCAAACATGTGAAGTAGCATATATATTGGAAGTGTATTCATCGAGCATTAAGAAGGATCCTAGAAAGTAATTATGCTTTTGTAAGCCTTGGCTATATGATAAGGAAGGCATTTCAAAAGGAAAATGAAGAACCTTGTAGTTTTTCTATGGAGCTGACTCTATGTTTGCAGGTGAAGAAGCACCAAGTAGCTTTCAACAGGGCTATAACAAATCTGAGAATGAAGAGTATTTTTAAGACCAATTTCATAATGGTTTTAGAAGCAATTAAAATGGTGTTGGGGAAATATTTCATGAAGGATGAGAGCCGATATATGGGGAAGTAAAGGATTTGGTGAAAAATATGGCCAAGGTTCTCATCAAGACCAAATAGTGTGTGGCTATGAAACATGTGCTAGATTGTGTAGTTGTGGGTCTTGATTTTTAGTGCAACCATGTAGTTTGGTTGGCTATGCATCCTTCTTATAATGGTCTATGGGTTCCTTTCTTGATTGAAGGAGTGGGTGATAATGTTGTGGTGTGTCATCTCTATGCTCATTGGGGGCTAGATTTTCTCAAAGCCATTTCAAGGGTTTCCAATGTAGAGATTATTGATTGGTATTTTTTCTTTGAGCTGAATTTGAGGAGGAGGATGAAAAAATAGTGTTGTGTCTAGTGCAAGATGTAATAGTTATAGCTATTATAGTAAGTTTTATTTCAATTTTGAATTATGTATACATATATTAGTGAAGATGAATATAATAGTTATGGCTCTTCATAGGAGCACTCATTTTTGTATTAATTTTTCAAAATATTTTTAATGGGGCCTGACTCCCTTATGCCCACTCAACAATAATAATAAAATATTATTTTTTCAAACCCCAAAAATTCCATAAGAAAGAATTTATGCAATATAGGTTTCCAAAGGCATATCATCACTATCAAGCTCTTGAAGAAATTTATAGTTATTTTTTAAAAACTCACTTTCCATAATAGATTTATAACTTCCTAACTAGAAGTTGGTGTGAAATTCCTCCACTTGTCTAGAACATACTCACTCTCCTCAAAATCTTGGTTGGGATATGATAGTGCCTTGAATTTTCTTGAAGAGAGGAAGAAGGATAAGAAGCTAAAATATTTGTTTGAGAAGATAAAAGACTGGCAACAAGTAGGGTTTTGTTAGACTAAGGTTTGCTCACCTCTTTGGAGGATTCCCTTAGTTGTTTGGAGATAATAATCTCCTTTGAATTTTCAAGAGGATTTTAAACCAAAGAACTAATAGTATTTTTCATATACCACCATTAGAAGATGGCCCTTTCATCATATTGGTTTGATTATTCTTGTGGTTTCTCACTACAATCCATCTTTCTCAATTTTTTGGAGGAAGTCAAGGTATTGACACTTACAAAAAGTATTTGACATATTAATATGAATGACTCTTTAGTTATGCACAATTAGCTAATCTAATGTCAATAAAACACTTGAGGCTTTTTGAAAGATAAACCTAAACACAAACATATTTTTGAGGATGAGCCCAGAAAAACTTATTAAGCTCAAGATAGACAACATTTCCTAAATAGGTAGAAATATAATTTAAGAAATTCCAATAAAACAAGACCAAACCAAGAAACTTAATTGAAACTAAGATCCAAAGAGATTTATTTTTAGAGACAAAAAATTCATAGGTCCAAGGAGTGGAACAAATAAATAAATATGAACATACCATGAAACACATCTAATAATATTGTTTGCATGGTTTGCTTCCATAAAGAAGAAAAGGAAAAACTCATTAGTGAAGTTTTTATAGCATCTAGTTGGACTCCTCAAGGGAACTATATAATATTGAACCACCCATAAAGCATGCTTTTAAAGAAGATACATCCAACAAAATAACCAATCAAGCAAAAAATCCATTTTTAGGCATTTTCAAATTCAAGAAAAGGAAAAACCAAATTAGGTATGGCTTCCAAAGACTTACCTCATGGAACTCCTTTGGTGTAAATTTTTTTGGTCTCTTTGCTAGAGAGGCCACTCTCTTACATGTCCAAGCCACCAAATCTAACATCAACAACTGGATTGCTAAGCCTATAAGCCTTTTAAAGGAAAACATCACTCAAAGATGAGAAAATTATAAATTTAGAAGAAATATATAAACTATTTCTTAAAAAGGAAATAATATGACTAATTCTACTATTAAAAATATAGATAATTGTGATCCAAGCCAAGCTCAAACACTCATAACACAAGATTTACCTTGAGAAACCTTTTTAGAAAAATCCAAAAAATAATAGCACCACTTTGATTAGTATCACAGTAAGTTTTTTTTTTTTTATATTGATAATTGTTTATAATTATTTTTTTCTCATTCAAGCATCAACATGAGATCAAAACAAGTTCATTGTAAGCATGAAACTAATACTAGTCACTTTCAAGTAACCACACTAGAAACAACGAATGGAAGACCAAGAGTCACAACATAGAAATCCACTTATTTAGAAACCCCTTCCACATTTGAAGTCAACTATGGAAGACCAAGAGTTAGAACTTAGAATTCCATCTTAGATGTCCTTTTTGGATTCAAACTTGGGTCTCCACATTGAGAATTCAATGCTTTTACCAAATAAGCTCAACTCCTTGGACATCACGGTAAGAATATTACAATCCAATGAGATAATTTTACTATGATACCAAGGAGATCTTCAAATCACTCCTTGAAGCTATTTTAGTAACACATACATGTCTCTAAACAACCATACTACATCTCATACCAATAAATCTATATATAGGTAAGATAGAAAAATGAAATCTAAGCAAGTTTTCTAGCTAATACACCTAAGTGGTATTTCCCAAGGTGGGTTACCCAAGTTGGATTCTACACTACACCCAGAAGTCATTACAACCTCCAAGATAAACCCAATTTCTCTCCCAATCCTAGTGCTTAAAATGGCTTCCTTCATATGATCCATCATTAAATTATTTTTTACATGACCTCCAAAATTAAATTCATTTCTAATGTTACATACAACAACTTAACTACTAATATTTATGTTATGCAAGATGTTCCTCAAAAATGACAAAGGGAGACTATACAAGAGGGTTTGATTTAGAGAATTAGGGCCAAGTTTGCAGCTCAAAGTGGAAAAATTAGTGCTATTGAAGATGACCCCTTGAGTTTTTTTTTTACTGATCAAATTAAATTTCTCATCAAAGAATGGTAGGTTGCTAGTGGGCTTCAAAATTTGGCTGATAATAATTAATTACTTTTCCTCCTATATTATTGTTGTTCCTATGCTTTTTGTCTATTCCTATTATCTTATCTATTTTCCTAGTCTCATATCTCATGGTACTCATTCCATTTTCCTAATGGTTTTTAATTTTGTAAAAGGGTCTAGGCCCTTTCAAAATCCATTTTTATCTTTATTAAAAATAACTCATGAACAAAAAAGTGGCTGAGCGAAAATAGCTTCCCAATGGTCGTTTTTTAGGAAAAGACAAGAATTTTTCTTGTTCTGCAAACAATGGCTACATGAATTAGGATTATTCTACACAGGGTCCCACGGGCTATACAAAAAGATATCATGCAAGACATGGGGAACCTATGATCAAGCATAGATTCTCTAGACCTAATTGGGTGTCGTTTCCTTATAGCCAACATCTAAACAAGCAGAAGCAGGCTATTTTTGACATATATGAAAATGATAGACCACCATTACCCTCGGAAGAGTTTCAAGGGAAACAAAGAGAGGAAAATCCAAGGTTTCTTAATCGATTGTATAGAGAAAGTGAAGTTGACTATAGGATCAATCAAAGAAAGGAAGCATAAGGGGCTAGGGTTTCAATGGAGAATCATACTCAAGGGAAAAAGTGCATGCATGCAACCAATGTTTCAAATAATTCAAAAGATCCCTTCAATCCAGGAGATAAGGCACATGCAGATCGAGGTAATAAATAGAATTCATCGGCTCAGGCACAACATGCAAGCACATATGCAAGCAAAGATTTTTTTGGGTTAAAAAATCAACAACCATAGTTACAGAGTGCAAAATCAAATGATTGTAATCCTAAAGTCCCTTCAAAAACGACTTTGCAACATGCAAAAGCAAGCAATAATGGTTCTATGATACAAATTGCCCAGATGAAGAAGAAGGAAAGGATCTGAAAGATTTGGGTTAAAAAGCAACAACTAAATAAACAAGCAGTGGAAACTAAAACCAACAAGAAAAATAAAAAGGTGAATAAGAAAAAGAATAAGAAGAAGGGCATATGAAACATGGAAAATGGAAACATGCAGAAAGCCATCCAAGCTTCACCTACCAAAAGACTAAATACAATGGAGCAAAAGGTTGTTGTCAATGTCATATTTTCAGAGGACTTATTATAAGATCAAATTAAGGATCTTTGTCATCGGGCCTTAATATGTAAGTTTTGGGACCTTATTCTTGATATACACACTCTGAAAGATTTTCTATTTGATGAATGGGAAGGGGTATCAAAAGTATTTTATTTGGATCAGAAGGAAGGGATTTTTATTGTACTTTTTCATTCAAAAGAAGAAAGGGATGTTTATAAAGTGAAATCCTAGATATATGAAGGATTTGGTTTATGCATGAATCCTTGGATTCCTAATTTTAAATCAGATCAATTTATGTCAAAATTTGTGCCAGCATGGATTCAATTAAAATCCTTACCTCATGAGTATAGGGAGTTTAAGTTAATAGAAATTTTGGCAAATCATATTGGTATCTTCCTTCAGCATGACAAAGCTTTTTATGATAATCCCACACAGCCTGTTAGGGTTTTTGTATTGCTTGATACTACAAAACCATTCCCTGATGAAGTGCAGATAAACTCTAAGTTTGGAACATAGTTTTAAGAAATTGCAATAGAAAGTAATCAAAATACATGTTATTTGTGTCATTCTATGGAACATTTTAAAGCGGAATGCCCTAATATGGATAGTTGTTAGCTCTTTACAATGTCCTCGTAGTAAATGTAATGCCCCGTCTAATTAACCTAAGAATGATGCAATGATGATATAAAAGTGTAATAAATTTTTTTTTAAAGTGTTAATAATATGTTAATTAGTTGCATACATTCTTAGGTTACAATGACGTTACACTACTTTAAGTTTTCCATAAGCGACTTAAGTATTTCGTATTGCTCCCAATTAAAAACATAATATAAAGTAAACATTGCATAATCATTTAAATTCTCATACAAGATATAATAAGGTACAAATACGTTTCCATACATTGCATTAATAAGATGTTACATTGCTCATCCATCTGATGAGATAGTTCAAATAACAGTTACAATTTTACAAATGATCTCCTCTTATACAAATGAGGGATGTTTTCAAATACATGTTTACAAGATACAATGAAGAAGAAAATAGAAGGAATCCAAGTGCGAGCTCTCCATCCATGAAGCGCTCAATGCAACGAACATACTGGGGACCCAACGGAGTAAGGTGCACGTTCCACCCAACCATGTGGTACCCGTAGGTCCACCCCCCGTGCTAGGAGATAGTAATAAGGCTACCTAGACCAAATCTACTAACCCTAGACACTAGTACAAACACACTATTGGTTACATTGCTTCCAGATTTGACAATTGATTTGAAACACAAACACAAAGTTTATCTGTTATTCTAGGTGGAGTGTCATCACAACGATGCAATGGTTACCCTGGTGTTTCTTCCTAGGTCCCGGCCCCCAATCCTTGGGTTACCCTGGTAACCTCTTACGAAACCCGGCCCCTATTGCAATCAGTTGTGGAATCAAATGTCCCTTAAGAAAACGAGACATTGATTTGCCATTCCAGGCCTTCTCGACTTATACTCATAACTGTAGAAGCTTATAAGTCATAAGCGAGGCATAAGCATCTTATTACATGTTTTAATTCTATCTACTGTGTTCTTTAGTTTCCACTATCTTACTTAACTAATCGTAAGTTACCCTGACACCACTTTGTGCGTCGGCCCTTACGACTAGCCACTCCCCTAAACATAACATGGGTACTAGATTTTCAGGACTAGGGTTTACCATATGCACAATAATTTACAAGTCATAAGGAAATATTTAGAAAAACAATAGTACCCTTTTAACCCAGTTGATCTGGAAGACTTGTTTTGTTTCAGAGACTTTTCCCAAACTTGCCCAATCACAGAAGATAATGAAATAATTTAAAGCAAATGGGAATACATATCTATCATTTGGATATTTTAAATCCATATATAAATGTTTTGAATGAAACATATTTGCAAATTACTTAAATAAATGATTAATTTTGAAATCGATAAATGTTACTGTTTGTTTCATATCATTCTTCTAATTTCCTCAAATTCTACAAATAAACATATTAAACCACTTTCACAATTCCAATATCTTTATGAATATAAATATCTATACATCTAGACATTTAATTAAAACAAATATTTATATAAAAACATTTAAACAAATGCAAAAATATAAATGATATTATAAAAATAATAATACTAATCTCATAAATACATATTTACTTTTCTAATAATCCCTCATAATAAAAACATTATTTCTTATATAATTATAATAAGTGATTATTTATATTACAAACTCATATAATAATAAAATTCGGATTTCATTAATTAAAATGAAATATTAAACATCGAATTTCTTTAACAGTTTAAAATTACGAAATACAGATTTCGTTTTTGTTTTTATTTAAAAAAAAAACAACAATCCAAATAAAGTTTAATGGGGTTAATTCCCCAGCCCGCGCGGCCCTTAGGGCTGCGCCTAGCAGCCCTCAGCCGCCCGCAGCCCTGGTGGCTGCTGTGCGCAGCCGTGGGGGCTGCGGCTCCCTAAACAGGGTAAGGGGAGGGTTTCGGCCCTCCCCAGTCCCTGTGTAATTTTTTTAAAAATAAAATCTGAACAGAAATTTTAACGCGGATTTTTAATCCGCTATTTTTAACGTAAAATCTTTAAAACGAAATTCCGTCTACGGAATTTATTCCGTACGGCGGATTTCCAAAAACAATAATTTTCACAATTTCTTCAATATAATATATATATTTTTTTAAAACAATTAATATATTAAAAAGATATAAATGCACAGAAATTTCACTGTATTGTATCAATTTACAGGAAAAGAAGGGAAAATTATTTTCTTTCTTTCTGCATACATTTGATTACCAGAATAAATTTATACCAAATAATAGCAGTAATTTCTAATAAAATAATATATATATTTTTTTTTAACAAGATTCTTCAAAGAAAAGCTTCTTTTCTCAAACAATCAAGAACAGAAATTTTACTGTAAAATCTGAACCAACAACATTTTCTTTTAAATTTTCTTTCATGTTTTTCAATCTTGATTCTTGAAATTTGAGTAATTAACAGAAGGTTTTTACAAAGAAATAAAATAATAAAACAAAAACAAGAAGAATACCTAATGTCCAGTGTTTGAAGATCTGTAGAAGTGTAACCTCTTCCTGTAAATAGTAAAATCCAAAAGCTTCTCCAAGAATCCCGAGATCCACCAATATCCAATCAAACAAACCTCTCCAACAAAATAACTTCCACAAAGAATATAATAACCCCAGAGAGATAACCAATCTTAAGAATATAGAAATTTTTCACAGTAAAGAATTTTTTTTTTGTCTGTGCCCAGAAAAAAATTTCCCCGAGGCAGTAGAATATCCCCGTACAAAACCCAGATCCTCAATATCCTCCGTGAAAGAAAATTTTAACAACCTTTGCCATTATGGCACTCATACACTTGTCGAGAGGTTGTTGAGAAAATATCTTCTCCACCTCTCGGCAGTTTTTGCCATTTCAATTTTGCATGCATTTAATTTATTCAATTTAAAATTTGAAATCAATTTTCTTTCAAACACATGCAATTTAATTAATTTTATTTAATTTAAAATTTAAAACTCATTTCACATGCATATTCTAATTTAATTTATTTTCTAATTTTCTAATCTATTTAAACACAATATAATTTATGCATTTAATAATTTAATCTGATTAATTAATTTATTTAATTAAATAGTTAAATCCTTTTAAAGAATAACTATTTAACTAATTAAACTAACTAACGTATTTAAATAATTAAATAAATAAATTTCAATTATGTTTAAATATTAATTTAATAAAATAAATAAAACACAATAACCAATATTAAACATAAGCAAATTTACCTTTTCGAAATAATTTTAACCAACCGAAACACATCACAACCTACGACTCAAAACTGAAAACTGAAATTATACTAAGACTAGGGTTAAAGACTGGACTAGGATTAACCTAACTACTATCTCCCTTTCAACAATTCCGTTGAGTCTTGACACGCTCAGACCTGATTACACAGGTGGAGTCGGTGTCATGTACCTGTAAATCCTGCAACCAAGCAAACAATGTACATGTATATATATATATAAAGCAGTAAACAGGCACACCGTGCGGAGAAAATCACAGATATCACAGGGCACTCGCAAGCGAGTGATGTGATTCTGTTCTCCACACCAATACACTCATAGAAGACTGACTCAATACATGTTGTTAGTCCATCATAAGCATATGCATAACCATAACAACTGAAATTAAGCATCTACGCTAAATCATGTCATGTCTGAAAACAATAAACATCACACAGAGTATCATCATGTCATACAATAATCCATCATCGCTCAAAATCAGCGATCCAAATATCCAACAAAACAACATAAGTCTAACAACATGAGAAAGTATCAACAGAAAGCATAGCATAAACGGAGGGGTACTCTACAAAGCTTTGTCCCCAATGTCTGAAAAGAAATCAGAAGTGATTGTGCCAATAGATTTGACTAATGGAAGCATTCAGAAAAGAGATAGTTTAGCTTCACCTTATCAAGCTAGTTCAGAAATGGAAAACTTAAACATGGCCAAATCAAAAGATTCTAGCACTCCCTTGTTGAATAATGTTCTGGTCAGGCCAGTATATTAGTACAACAACGTTGGTAGTGGGAGGGGTTTTTCTTCTAAAGTAACATTCTCAGTTGATCAATTGCTTGCACTAGCTCGCCAATTTCAGTTTAATGGTTTTCCAATTCAAATTTCATGTGCTTCATTGGAAAAGAAGTTACCCATTCAGATCACATATAATTTTTTGAAGAAGAGGCATGATATTCCTCAGAAGGAAGGTCTTCTAGTTCTTAATCAGGATCAAAGCTCTCTTTAGTTGGAGACTCAAAGTTCATCTCAGTTGGAGGACCAAAGATCCCTTCATTTGGAGAATCAAAGCTCATCTCAGTGGGAAGATCACAACTACCCACAGTTAGTGGGTCAAATCCCTCCTCAGTTGGAGGATCCAACTTCCCTCCAATTGGAGACTCTTGCACAAAAATTACTCACTTCAATAGCTCAGAATTATTTGATGAGATTGTAGAAGAAATTCAAAATGAATCAGGTTTGGAGGAGAGGAAAGGTTGAATCCCTTTCGAAGATGTTATTGACCCAATAATCTTGAAGGAAGATTTGCTAACTGAGGGTTGCATGGAAGATAAAATGGAATTGGATACAATTTTGGAGCCTAAGTTTGACTATTCTCAAACCTTATCCTTAGCACAAACAACTATCCATCAACTGCCAATTAAGAAATCTCCAAGTAAAAGAGGCAGAAAGTCAAAAGCAGAAAAACTAAGGGAGGAAATTGAGTCAGGGATGCAAGCTACACTAGATGGAAGATGCTTAGTTAACAAAAGGCTGAGGAGAGCATGTTGCTCCCCTCACCTGCAATGAAAATATTATCGTGGAATGTCAGGGGCATTAATTCCCCTAACAAGAGAGCCCACATCAAATGCCAGATTGATTCTTCAGAGGCAGATGTGGTAGTTTTGCAAGAAACAAAATTATCAACAAGCTCCTATGAAACCACTATAATGAAATGGGGTAAATGGAAATCTCTGCATATCCCAGCACAAGGAGCATCAGGAGGATTGATTTCCTTATGGAACCCAAAATTAGTGACAGTAGAAGCTATGGGAGGAGATAGTAATTGGAAATTAATGAAAGTTGAGTCTTTTGATTTATGCTTCAAACTCATTAATGTCTATGGTCCAACAACAACTCAGGATAAGAAAAGGTTGTGGGACAATTTAACAAACATTATTCAGAGTTTGGGGACTGAAAAAGTGGTAGTGGCAGGGGATTTTAATGCTATAGTATCTCTCAAGGAGAAGCATGGAGGTATTTGTCCACCCCAGAAAACTATGGAAGATTTTGAGAATTTTATTGTGGATAATTCTTTAAGGGATGTGCTACCAAAAAAAGGTAGTTTCACTTGGACGAATAGGAGAAGATATTTTTCACAAATAGTTGTTCGGTTAGATAGATTCTTGATTTCACCAAATTGGGTTCTCGAACCTTTTCTCCTATCCTCACAAATTTTTCCATTTGTATGTTCAAATCATTATGCTATCTCCTTATTGATAAAGAATAGGAACAACCCCCTCAACACAAGCCCTCCTTCAAATTTGAGAAAATGTGGTTCAGACATCCATTTCTTTCTCTTGCTCAGACAATGGTGGGTGAGTGCACCACATTATAGGGGCACCAAAAATTTAGTTATTTAAGAAATTGCAATTCATCAAGCGGCAGATTAAAATTTGGAATGTGCAAGTAATTAAAAATGTTTTTGAACAAAAAGAGATAGTAGCAAAACAACTGGAAGAAGTCCATGAACATATTATTCAAAATGGAATGGATTCCAATACATACGTAAAATAGAAAAATCTGCAATTATTTTGGGAAGAACTAGGGAAAAGAGAGGAAATTTATTGGCATCATAAGTCAAGAGAATTATGGTTGAGAGAAAGAGATCGTAATACAAAAAAAATTCATGCATCAACCCAACAAAAAAGAGCAACACAAACCATCTTCTCAATTCAGGAGATAGAAATAGGTAAACAGTTGACAAGTGCAAATGAGATCCAGGAAGGTGTAAAGTTTTTTAAGAATTTGCTTGCTCCTATTAAACTTGATTCTACACAATGAAGGCAAGATGATCAGGAGTTGTTGGCAGCAATACTGACCCTTATCTCCCGAGTACACAATGTTGAACTAATGAAGCCTTTTTCATTGGAAGAATTGAGAAAGGTGGTTTTTTCTCTTGCTCCTGACAAGGCCCCAGGCCCTGATGGTTTCACCGCTTTGTTTTTTCAAAAATGCTGGGATGTTGTGGGTTTTGACTTTCTTCTAGCCTTGGAGGAATCAAGGAAGTCAAGCAAGATCCTCAAGCACTTTAATGTTACAAATATTGCTCTATTGCCAAAGATAAAAGAACCTAAAACTTTTGCTAAATTCAGGCTGATTTCTTAGTGTAACATGGTTTATAAAATTTTCACCAAGGAAATTTATCAAAGGTTGCAACATTTAATTCCAAAAATCATTTTGCAGGAGCAAGGTGGCTTTGTGTTGGGTAGAGAAACAGTAGAAGAGGCTTTGGTAGCACATGAGGTTCTTCACTCTATTAAAACTAATCATCTTCCATCATTTATTATAAAGTTAGACATGATGAAAGCATATGATAGGGTTGATTGGAATTTCCTCTTGAAAGTTTTGAGCAAGTTTGGGTTTTCAAACAAGTGGTGTAAAATGATTTTATCTTGCTTATCAAGAGCGTTATTTTCTATATTAATTAATGGTTCTCCTTCAGATTTTTTTAGAGCCACACAAGGTGTAAGACAAGGTGATCCTCTTTCACCTTTATTTTTATAATTATGGTAGAAGCTCTGAGTAGGACTATAAAAGAGAAGCACAATTAGGGTTTATGGCAAGGGATACATATTCCACAAACTAGTTTATCAGTTACAATAAATTTTTGCAGATGATACTTTATTGTATGGAAGGGTGAATGTTAATGAAGACAAGCAGATAAAAAGTATTTTGGATAGATACTTTGAGTTGTTAGGACAAAAGATAAATAATCAAAAATCAAAAGTATATGTCTTCAACTCTAAAGCAGCTTTAAAAAGAAAGATTATTCAAGTGCTAGGTTTTAAAAAGGAAAGTTTACCTTGTAAGTATTTGGGTATTCCTTTCTTTATGGGTGTTAATAAACCATCCTTTTGGGCTAATGTTATTGAAATAATTAAGCTGAAAGTATGTGCTTGGAAAGCCCGTTGGTTGTCTTTATCAAGGAGGATTCTTTTAATAAAATTTGTATTGTCAGCAATCCCCAATTATTTTGTCTCAGTCCTCAAGGCACCTAGATCAGTAATTGATCAAATAGAGAAAGTGATCAGGAGCTTTTTATGGAAAGGAAACATGAATGATGTTAAAAAAAATCCTTTGATCTCTTTGGATTCTATGTCGTGGAAGAAATACAAAGGTGGAATAGATCTGCATGATATCTCAAAGCGCAATATAGCCTTTGGGGGGAATTGGTTTAGCAGATGTATACTAAGCCTAATTCCAAATTGTGTACACTTATGCAAGCAAAGTATCTTGACAATCAAGAACCTTCAATAATTATCATAGTCTCTAACCCACCTGCAGGATCCGCTATGTGGAACTTTATGTTATCTTGCAGAAAAGTAATCACAAATTATGTTTCTTGGGAGGTCAATAATGGGGAAGCAATGAATTTTTGGGATGACTCTTGGATGACTCTTGGAATGGCCATCCACCATTGAGAAACTATCAAGACCTTCAAGCAGTCATTCCAATTTTGTCTTCTTTATGGGGTTCCAAATTAATTGATTATGTATGTGCAGTAGAGATCTCTTTAGGAAAAGTAATATGGAAAGATTTTTCAAACTCTCAGTTATCTAATGAAAAAAGAGAGTTTCCTTCATCAAGTTATGGCAGCAAGAACAGCCGTCTTATCAGCAAAAACAGATCGTATTATTTGGGCTCCTTCAAAAGATAGCAATTACTCAATCAAACAGGGTTACAAGGTGGTCCTTAACAAGGATAACCATTTGTAGTCTCAAAGAGCATATTCATTTTGTTGGATATATTGACAGGTCTATGCCATCTCAATGTTCATTCTCCCCAATGTTTATACAAATGATTATGTATGGGGAATGTTGAAGTTGTCCTCTCTAATAATATTGTTGCTACATTTTTTACAACTTTCATTGTGGCTAGAATAGTCTGGTATGGTTTTGTAACCAGTTTGACCAAATTATTTGGTCCTACTTATCATCAATGGGGTCAATGATACTTTCAATAAGAAATAGATAGATGGGTTCATATTAGTTTGGCTAAAGTTTAAGTCTATTAGAAGCTTGGTCAAAAATTCCTAAAAAACTTGTTTTTAATAATTGTATTGGGAATATTATAGCTAAAGGGGGGTTATGTAAGGTGGATGCAATGGAAAATGGAGATGAAATTGCTATTGGTTGCTTAGGACACCCTATTTTCAAAGTAAAAAAGGGAAATTAGCTTATTGTACATTGTATGCCTACCTTTTTTGAATTATTTCCAATCATTCTAGTATATGAAGAAGGATTTGTGAAAGTTGACATTCCTTTTAGGAGTAGAATTAAACCATAATTTTGAACACGTAGGTGTAATCAGTGAGTTCTATGGTAGTGAACTTAACATATGCAAAATAAAGGCAGAGTTTGAAATGCACACACAACAATTTTAAACTATCTATATTACTACGTCAAATCGAATTCCTACTAGAATATATTATTGAAATTATTTCTAGTAATTTTGTTTCATTTTTATTGCAAAAATCATATATAACTAAAAATGAAACTTTTTCCCAATCAAAGGTTCAAAGCTTTCTATATTAAATTTTATGTACATGAAACATTGTGGAGTGATAAGATTTATAATTAAAGATTAAAATATTGATGTAATGAAAGAATAAATTTAGAATGTGGTGCATGAAAATGGTGATTAATTTGAGATGAAAATAGATGAAAAAATAATTTTAATCTATAGTAATGAAGATAGTTACAATAGGGATTTGAATAGTTAGCTAGGTAGCAAGGTGGGAGAATCACTAATAGTGGGGCATCTTTATTATGTATCTTTGCCTCTTCATATGTGTATAAAGTTTACATTGTAATTGGATGCATTATTAGTATGAATTGACATACACATTATTTTTCATTGAAGGGGGAGAAAAAAATAAATTTCCCATGTTAGCACTAAAGGAGAATGTTGGGAAATAGTGCATAATATGGATTAATAATTAATAGATAATAAATAATAAATTAATATAAGATTATTAATTTATTAATAGGTGCTAGTTATGTGGTGGTTGGGGTAGTTAGAAGGAAGACATGATTTACAAAGTCATTGTAATGTAATTTGTTAATAATGAAGACAACTTCTTGATTTATGTGTTGGAGCCTCTAGCTCTTCATGTCACATTTTCAATATGTTGTTCTTGTCAAGGTCATATAATTATTTTCCTATTGAATACTACTAAATAAATGAGTTGTAAAATAGATTCTCCAAAATCTTTTCTTTATTAAAAAAGTAGGGAAAGGGCCTTGATCCCAACAGACTTCAAAATAGCAAGAGAAAAAATAAAAGGCCCTACAAGCCTTACCAACCAAACCACTAATAGCTAAGAAGGCACATAGGCCTAAAAAAATATTAAAACATTAAGAGCTCATAGGCTAAAGAGAAATAGGCACGTGGGCCAGAACAAAACCTAAGAAAACATCAAAAAGAGAACACCACAATACGAGAGTTTACTCCTTGGGACTGTTAATAAGCTCCTAGTCCTCCTTTAACATCTCTAGGTTGTTCTTCCAGATAGTCTCAAAGTCATCTATGGTTTCCTACCCCATGGTCTCGCCTTCTTGATTCTTTCCCATTTTTCTTTTCAGCTTCCTCAACTTTGATTGACTTGTGACTGTTCCAAACATTGCATAGTTCATTATACCTTTAGTGATAGATATGATGCTACTTATAGAATTGTCCAGGTCTATTATATTATCCTTTAGGAAGTCTATGTCGCTATTTGATGAAATATGATTAACCCAACCTTCCAAATCTTTTATCCAAGTTTTAATATTTTGAAGAGAGGTGGGATCAATCTCTTCATCTTTCTCCAAGCTCTCCCTCTCTTCATTATTATCAGAGTTTTCATCTTTTCTACCTCTTTCCATCCCATTCTTATCTTCCTCATTTCTAGTATTTATCTCATTCATTTTGATATCTTTGACCTCTTCCTCCTCATTGATGTTGTCCTCCTCATCCTCATGGGCATCCTGCTCTTCAACCTTTTGCATCACAACAACACAGCAGGAAATTAGTGCCTAAAATAGCATCGAATTTTAGTGTATTTGAGTTCATGAATTGGGAACTTCTGCTGGCACAAAACTTGGTGCAAAATCGTATGTTCACTTCGGCACTAGATTTAGCGCCAGGTTTAGCGCCAGGTTTAGCGTCGGATTTAGCACTGGGTTTAGCGCCAAATTTTTGTTGCTTTCAGTTTGGCTTTTGATTTTTCTTATGGTTTTGCTTCTTGTGTTGCTTCCATGTTTGCTTCTAGGTTTGCCTCCAATTTTGCTTCCAATTTTGCTTCCGATTTTGCTTCCAGATTTGCTTCCAATTTTACTTCCAATTTTGCTTCCAATTTTACTTCGAATTTTTCTTCCAATTTTACTTCTAGTTTTGCTTCCAAGATTGATTCTAGTTTGGATTCCATTGTTGCTTCCTTTTTTGCTTCTAAAAATGCTTCTTGTTTTGCTTCTATTTATTAATTTAATATGTTTTATTTCAATTTAATCAATTAAATATATCATGCCTCTTAAATAACTCATATGATTATAGAGTAAGCAAATTAAATAATATGTTTTATTTCAATTTAATTAATTAAATATATCATGCCTCTTAAATAACTCATATGATTATAGAGTAAGCAATTTAATTATTTAACTCATATGATTAAATAACAAGATAATTATTAATAACATGATCATCATTTATAATTAAAACAAGTGAGTCAAATATCTATATAAGTAGATCAAAACAAGTGATTAAAACAAGTGAGTCAAATATGCCACTAGATTAATAACATGTCAAAATGATACATGTCCAACAGTCGACATAAGTCAAAATGACACATGTACAAATGATATAAGTAAAAATGATAAATTATATAACTCAAAATGATACAAGTCAAAATCAGACATGTCGAAATGATATATTTCAAAATGATACATGTCAAAATAATACAACTCAATAATATGGTACTGCAGGCTGTGAAAATGATACATATGATAGTAACCATGAAAAGAGGCATCATAACAATATATCAACAATGATCCATTATGCAGTCTATATGATCATGAATGTCACTGGCTACTACCAACAACTGCCTCATCATCATCATCATCATCATCATCATCATCATCACCATCGTGATCATCATTGTCATCAACCTCTGTGTCTTTTGTATCTATGTCATCATCATCCTTTGTCATATGATCTATACCAAAACCAACATATTCTGGATCTATATATCATGAGGATCATCTTGATCTTCTAGAAGACCCGTGTTCTGCAAAAAAAAACATTTAAAATGAAAATTTATTATTTATTTCATGCAATAATTTATTTTTCTATTAGATATCTAATATTACAACATGTGAAACGAAACCATAATCATATTACTGTTACTAATTTTTAGCTTCCCACTTAAATTAGTGAAGTATGCTAAAAACATTACTTCATTTTGATTACAAAACATGTGCTTAGAACAAATTAATATTAGTTATTTCAAATTATGTAATTGAGAACAAGTTCAAATGGAGACACAAGCCATTACATACTTTGAAATAACTGATATATTAAAAATCTATGTTTTTGTAACCCCACACAAGCGATGGGTATGACTAAGTTGATTTAATTCAATAGTGAATGTAAATCATACATCAGAAGATCAATTAAGAAAGAAAAACACATTAGAGGAAGGTCATGTATGTCATTGCCTTGAGGGCTGATGTAGGGTTGATTCTCCAGCTTGACCTTCAGTGTCTTTAACTCCTTTGCTCCTGAATACCAGAACCTGCAATTGATTGTAAATTTTTGTTAGAGCTCAGGTCATGAGATCCAATTACATGCTTGATCAACGAACATATAATTTACAGCCATTATCAAATCAAATCAACTTAATCATTATCTAAGAGATAAATAAAAAAAACTGCTAGATCAAATCACCAGAAACTATCAAATTCATTGTTTTTCTAACTTGTTTGCTTCATGTGCAGATATAGGAAAAGTAATGTTGTTGTTTTGATTTATCAAATTACAACATGTGGTGTAAAATGTGGCTCCCACAATGGTTGAGCCTAGCATGTTGCCCTCTTGTTTCAAGAGGAATGAGAGTATAAAAATGTTATGTTTATCAACTTCAAGCATATATCTCATCACCTATAATGGTGAGTTGGTTGAAATTATTATCATAAATGACATCAAAGTGAAGGAGAATCATCAGAGGACTACAGTCATGTGTTTCAATCATATCTCGAAAACTATCATCTGGGTTTTTGAGATTTTTATACAAAAATTAGAAAACAATAAGATGAAAAAACCCTTTAAATTTCTCACTAGCCTAGTTCATAGTTTGTGATATTTTTGCACCAATCTGGGACCGTCATAATGCAAAATTTAAGACAATGAAAGGAAGTTTGTCAGCATGAAACAATGCATAATGTGGATAGTAATCAAGGGGAAGTCATATTATGCATCCATTTAATGAACAGTAGAAGAAACTTACATAGACTTTTAAGGAGAAATGTCATAGTATAGTGCTCAAAAGAGAAAATGAAAGGACAATCCATGATGCATATTATGGCATTTGTTTTCATGGCTTTATCTATGAGTTGCAAGAGTGCCAAAAGAAGTAATGAAATATATCATTTCTTGCATTTTCTTCCAATAAATAATGGAAAAGGTACAAAACAGTAATAATTATGCATTCATTCTAGGAGTTACAACAAGGATATTGTGTGGTCTTCAACAAAGGAAGGGGACAATCATTATTTACCACCTTGTTGAATTTCATGACTTTGAGAACAACAGGTATAATTATGCTAAAATAGTGATGCATAAATAAGTACAGTTACTTGTCAGTCATAATAGTGAATAACCATATAGTGAAAAAGTATCAGCCATGGTTGAAATAGCTGGAGTAGCAACAGGTTCAAAGGAGATTATGATACAGTCCAAATCTTGCAGCATCAATAGTTCTCAGAGTCCCATATTTTTCTTTTGTCCACGGCTATGATACAGAGGGTCTAAATTTTTTCTTATTTTCTTTAGCATTTTCTAAAAATATAGAGACCAATACGTTCAAGAAAATACAGAGGTTGTGGCCATTAAAAAAAAAGGGTTTAGCAATAAACATTTTTTTTACTTTGTGTATACAAGGCTCGAATGAAGCATTTTTTTTTAATAGGAATAAAAGATTATGCAGCTCAGCCAAAGGGTTATCAATGGTGGCCTGGATGAAGCAAGAAACAAAAAAATTTTCCTCATTTTTTTTATAGAATGAAAAATCTCATTATTTTGTTTATAAAAATTTGAATCAAGTTCATTCCAGGTTTTATACAAATTTTAAGAAAAGAACTTACTTTAGTTTCTTTTATGGAGAGTTCCATGCAAAAACCCATGTCTTCTTTGGTTCTCTTCTCAGAAGAGCTTGAATCAGACTTATTCATGGCGGCCAAACATAGAAAATCAATAGAAAAATTAAATCATATGAGATGAGTCGACAGAGAAATGAAGCACAGAGAAAAGCCATCAGAAAATGTATAAGGTCGTGCATGTAATCTTGCAAAAAGATTTCAAATGCATGTAAACTTTCAGGTTTGAAGCATATTCAAATTTACCTTCGAATTTCAACTTTAAATCTACCAAAAACCTTCTGAAATGGCTTCAAATACAACATTTCCAGCTTAGAGAAAGCTCAGTTAGGGTTTCCTCCATGGCGGCAGCCTCTCTCCATGGCAGCAAGAAGAATGAATTAAAATGAGTGTTCACATTTCATTTTAGGGTTGAGACCCTAGAAGGTTCGATGGAAAAGTCATTTTGTGCCTTTAGTTTTTTATTTAAAAAACTTCATTCACATTTTCATGCGTGGCACATTTCTTTGCCTTATGAAATTTTGAATGTTTCATAAAGACTTAATCTTTTAAGTCTTTTGCTTTTGATTTTGTAAAATTCCTCTATTTTTGCATTTTAATACAAATTTTGTAAAAAATTATTGAAATGATAAAATAAATCATTTTAATAAAAGTTATTCATTCAAATGCAAAAATAAATGCCAAATGCATATTTTCAAAAGATAGGATAAAGCCTTTATTTTTTGCATTTGTTTCAAATGTAAATCTTTATTTAAATGATAAATATAAATCATTTAAAATAAATGATATTTTGAATGCAAAAATAAAGTACTTTTGATATTTATTTTTTAAATGTTGGTCAAAAAGGAGTTAAATGGATCATTCAAGCCTTGCACAAATCATGGAGATGGTTGAGGAAATTACGCTAACATGTGGACTAAAGTTAGGGATTTTGAAGCACTTATTGGAGAGTTCACCTTCAATTAAGAGTTCCATTTGATAGAGCTTCAATCAAGGAGCAATTTGAGGCACATAACACTTTGTTTCAATCAGTTACAACCCTATTTTGGAGGGGTTTTTAGTTGCATACGACCCATGAGGTTGTTTTGTGATTCACAACTCTTGGTGGAGTTATCTTGCAGTTACATACCTTGTTTGGAGGAGAAGGAAGACAACACATCATATTTTGGAGCCAAGATTCAAATTAAAATTTTGGAGGCTTTTTTATAAGTCTATCTTCTCTCTCATTTATTAAAGCTAGTTTTGAGTTTGGTGGTTGCAGTAGCAAATTATTCTTACTTTGTAACTCATTTTTTTGTGAGTTCTTAAGATTTGTAATGCAGATATCTCATATTTCTCAATAAAAAAATTATTTCCTTCTCCATATCTCTTTGTTCTTTAGTGTTGATTGTGAGTTACAAGATAGAGTATTGTGTTAACCTTTATTTTATCAGATTCCTTCAATGTTGAATATGAAGAATATCATGTCATAGTGCAGGTCTACGTTAGTGCTTTCATTCCCTTGCATAAAGATTTGTAAAAACATCTATGTTTTCCCTTTTTTTAAGCATTAGAAAAGTCGGAGCCTTTCATTAGAATTATTTTTGTAGGCATGAATAACTGAGTTGTGAGATTATGTGGCTTTATTTATTGCATCTGTGTGAGATTTTAGTAGTTTTCAAATCACTTATCAGTTGGTGAATCACCTTATTTTAGCAATTTTTAGTGTATGCATTATCCTTCTTACCTTTTACCTTTGTTAAAAAATCAGTATTTTCAAGAAATATCCAAAGGGAGTCAGCCCATAATCTGGAGGTCTATTCTCACCATAGGATACCCACAGCCTGAGAGTAGTCCCATGTGCATAGGATTTAAGAGTTTTTCAACTTGTCTTTGAGTGCAATTCCATGTGTTAACAATTTTGGCGCACCCCATGGTTTAGGGTTTCTAGGTCGAGCCCCAAATGTGGAAGGATTTATTTTGCTTTATGGGAAGTGAAAGATATAAATTTTATTATTATTTATTTATTTTATAATATGTTACAAATTAAATATTACAATTTTTAATTGAAAAGAAGATAAAAATGCCATTTGATTCAAATGCTATTAATTCTCAAATTTAAGATCATACTATTATCTTCATATTATCCTTTAAAAACAATTTTTTATCCTTTACTCAAAAATTTTAAACATGGGCAAATTTGTAGATGATTGAATGCAGAAATGAGGTGTATTATGCCATGTAAAAAGTACAAAAGGTATATAGTTGAATTTTTAGGCCCTTGTAGTCACACCAAGGGACGTATAGGGTTGAGGGTCCAATGTATAGGGTAGAGGGTATACTAGGGGTTGAGGGATTAGGGTTTAAGGGTTGAGGGTTGAGGGTTGAGGGTTGAGGGATTAAGGGTTGAGGGTTGATGGATTAACGTAGATAGTTTACTGGGGTTTAAGGGTTTAAGGGTTGAGGGTTGAGGGTTGAGGGTAGAGGGTAGAGGCCAGTTTAATGGTTTAGGGTTTAAGGGTCGAGGGTTGAGGGTTGAGGGTTTAGGGTTTAGGATTGAGTGTTTAAGGGTTGATGGTTTAGGGTTGATGGATTAGGTTAGAGAGGGAGGGATGGATGGAGCAAGAGATGGAGGGAGAAGTGAGATAGAGAGGATACTAGAAGAGGAGGGAGGGACAAAGATATATGAGCATTGAGGATCCAATGTATAGGGTAGAGGCTTGAGAATTTAGGGTATAGAGTTGAGGACCTATAGGGTTGAATATGGT